>CM071584.1:0-16220 GCA_036426205.1 Ascaphus truei
ACAGTGTGCAATGTGTAATACAGGGTGTCCCAGTGATGGGCAGTTACAGGTAACTGTGCCCCTCACACAGTGTGCAATGTGTAATACAGGGTGTTCCAGTGATGGGCAGTTACAGGGAACTGTGCCCCTCACACAGTGTGCAATGTGTAATACAGGGTGTCTCAGTGATGGGCAGTTACACAGACCTGTGCGCCTCACGCAATGTGTAATGTGTAATACAGAGTGTCCCAGTGATGTGCAATTACAGAGAGACCTGTGCCCCTCACACAGTGTGCAATGTGTAATACAGGGTGTCTCAGTGATGGGCAGTTACACGGACCTGTGCCCCTCACACAGTGTGTAATGTGTAATACAGGGTGTCTCAGTGATGGGCAGTTACACGGACCTGTGCCCCTCACGCAATGTGCAATGTGTATCACAGGGTGTCCCAGTGATGGGCAGTTACAGAAGGCCTCATTGTAACTAACATTATGAAATTGAGTGGTTACACGTATCATTCCTGTCCGTTTAAAATATAGATTTCCCCCCCAATGTCTTGGACTTATTGCACTTTTCTAAAGTACAATAACAAATGTTGAACGTATTACTAATGGACCAATGGAATTGAAAGGCGTCCATCCGCTTTCCGTCAAGCAACCTCTGAGGATGGGGGAGGGGGGAGGGGGGAGGGGGGGAGGGGGAAGGGAATTGTAACAATTTAGAGCTATAGAATAATCTTGTATTGCGCGTCATGTATTTTACGTACAATTACAATGTGTTTCCAGTCTGAAGGAATGATGACAGTTGAGACTATAAACAGGACAATGTCATTTGGACAAAACCCCAATGATGGGCTTAGGATTCACTGTGTCTAGGTCCCGGGCACATAACCTGTGACAAAGACAATGTTTATAACACAATAAATAGATCCTAACAGAGAAATGTGGGAACATTGTGGAATGTATTTAATGTATTACATTAGAAAAGAGGCGTCACAGGGGGATACGGGGCAGGGACCTGTGCCTGCAAAATGTCTCTGTAAGGCGTGCGTACAATTAGCAGCGCTATACAAGAACATGCTATTATTATTATTATTAATCCGATTGCCAATTCTTGGAGTCAGGAAGGAATTTATTTTTCCCTTTATGAGATATAATTGGATGATATGTCACTGGGGTTTTTGTTTGCCTTCCTCTGGATCAATAAGTAAGTATAGATATAGGATAAAGTATCTGTTGTCTAAATTTAGCATAGGTTGAACTTGATGGATCTGTCTTTTTTAAACCTCATCTACTATGTAACTATGTAACTATGTAACTATTTACAGCATATTACAATCAGAGAAAGTGGTGACATGGAGGATGCACAAAGGACTGGCGCATTTCGCGCCTAAATGATACTTTATCAAAGACTAGGACTCGGACAAGTGCAGCTTCAAAAGATTGTATCTGAATATAACTCTGCAACATCCAAAATGACGAGTCTAAGGGGGCACCACAGCTGGAATTGTGAAGGCGATAAAGCAAACCAATAAGGATTAAACATTGTTATGTATTTTTATATCGCACAACCCACACGCGCAGTGTTTAAAATGGCAGGAACTGTATACTGTGTGCAGTATATGCATGGATATAAAGCGTCAGATTTAAAAGCAGGACATGCTGTATGTAATAAGTATAAACTGTCCCAAAGTGCTTCTAATGAACCACAAGAATATTGCCCACACTGCACTGGAAAGTGAGATGTTAAATCCAGGAGGGAGCTGCGTACTGATGCAGTGAGCGTTATGGAACGAACGCTCTGCAGTACAAACAGAAACGGCTTTGCCAAAAAGTGGCCCAATGTTACAGCTAGTTATACTGGGCCTGTGTTTGCATAATGTCAGTGATTAGAGAGCAAGGCTTCTCCTCCAGCCGCACGGCACGGGTTAAATAAGGCATTGTGATGTGTCTGTCTGAGTAAGATTTAAAGGCAATGTACAGTCTGCATTTGCACAATCAGGAGAAATAATCTCACAGGCACAGATCTCCTGCTACAAGTATTAGTATTGCACCATTAGAAAATATCAACGTGAGACACTGACACCACTTCTGTGACACTGCCAGTATAAGCCAGTAGGTGTCTCCCTTGTGTTGTGTAATAGGGATAGAGCCACAGATACCAGTCAAAGGGTGTGATTGCTTTTGAGGAAGGGGGGGGGGGGCAATAGATTCCGAATCTAGAGGCTAAGGAAAAGTACATGATTATACAAAAGGGAGGGATATATTTAATGAGGCCAGGGAGAGAAGGTTGAGCTTTCTAAGTTGCAGGATAGGGGTACACTGTTATTGAGGCACAGGATAGGTGCACACAGATATTGAGGCACAGGATTGGGGCACACTGGTATTGAGGCACATGACAGGTACACACAGATATTGAGGCACAGGATTGGGGCACACTGGTATTGAGGCACAGGACAGGTACACACTGGTATTGAGGCACAGGACAGGTACACACTGGTATTGAGGCACAGGACAGGTACACACTGGTATTGAGGCACAGGATAAGAGGAGGTGACTGGAAGGCCAGTTATGTTACCTAGAAAGTCTTTACCA
The DNA here is from genome assembly GCA_036426205.1 of Ascaphus truei. Taxonomy (NCBI): domain Eukaryota; kingdom Metazoa; phylum Chordata; class Amphibia; order Anura; family Ascaphidae; genus Ascaphus; species Ascaphus truei. The sequence continues at coordinate 2,574 of CM071584.1, forward strand.
GACAATTCTTCATTTATAAAGAAGTAAAACAAGTGCTGATCTGCAGACTGGAAACTGTTTCCCCTTGTAATGTGCCCTCTTGGAGCTGCCCTGTGTGAGCAGGACCTCTGCAGGGTGCACTGGGATGGCCCATGTCTGGTGGTATAATTCGTATGACACAATATTGGAATCGCAGGTTTGCAGGTGCGTGAGCTGAAAGACAGGAAATACATTGATGTGCCCAAAATCCCGCTGAGTTAGAAGCTGAGACTGGGAAGGCGTTCTCTATGCACAACACTGGATTGTCAATAGCGTTTCCTTGATTTAAGGTTTTGATTATATGCAAACACAATCACATCTATGGCTCTCCTGTGGACAGACATATTATCTCATTCCTCTCCAAAACGGTTGTCTGTTTCTGCTCATGCAGCAGCGATGATGGCCATTTGCATCTCATACTGTTGTAATATAGCCTAAAAATAGAATTAATGACCCAAATCCCTGCTTTAGGTGGCCGGGGTTGAGGCAGAAATACATTTATCTGAAGGGGTTAATTGTATAAACAGAATAAATACAGCCTGCTTTATACACTGATACAGCCATGGTAGAAATGTTAGCCCATGCGATCACTCTACTAAATGAATTTATTTCCAAGTAGAAATAATGTCAGTAGAACTTACAGCTGTGGTGCTAGTCCAGAGGACACGTGATGGCTCATTCCAGGGAAAGTGTCTTAGGGCATAGCACTGTTTAGTAAATATGAGCCAAAGTGACTTGGTCAGGGTCACAAGTAAGTGACGCTGGATCTCGAAGACGGATCTCCCATCACGAGACAAACGCTCTTCGTAAAAAATAGGTGCAGGGTGAAAGGGGTGTCACTTTACTTTCCATGTATTCAGTCCGAACCCAATACTTGACCCACATACCACAACTCCTTCAAAGTGGCCCTATGGTATTACAGTAACAGCTTGAGGGCAAGTTATGAGCACAATATTGTATGGTGTATATTTGATCATTTTAAACCTCATCTATTTGGATGGAGCTTTGGACCCAGAATCCAGCTCCAGTGCAGGTACAGCGAGCTTTGCATGGGGCGTTTTGGTCTCTGAAACATTACATAGTTACATAGTAGATGAGGTTGAAAAAAGACGTACGTCCATCAAGTTCAACCTATGCTAAATTTAGACAACAGATACTTTATTCTATATCTATACTTACTTATTGATCCAGAGGAAGGCAAACAAAAAAACCCCCATTAAGGGGAAAAATTAATTCCTTCCTGACTCCAAGAATTGGCAATCGGATGAATCCCTTGGTCAACATCCTTCCCATGTATACTTATTTGGTATATCCCTGTATACCTTTCCCATCTAAAAAATGTCCAACCTTTTTTTGAACAAATCTATTGTACCTGCCATCACAGTATCCATGGGTAATGAATTCCACATTTTAACTGCCCTTACTGTAAAGAACCCTTTCCTTTGTTGCTGGTGAAATTTCCTTTCTTCCAACCTTAAGGGATGGCCCCGAGTCCTTTGTACTGCCCGTGGGATGAATAGTTCTTTTGAAAGCTCCTTGTATTGTCCCTGAATATATTTGTATATAGTTATCATATCCCCTCTTAGACGCCTCTTTTCTAATGTAAATAAATCTAATTTAGCTAGCCTCTCCTCATAAGTTAGATTGTCCATCCCCTTTATTAATTTGGTGGCTCTTCTCTGCACTCTCTCTAGTTCCATAATGTCTTTTCTTAGGATTGGTGCCAAAATTGTACTCCATATTCAAGGTGTGGTCTTACTAATGCTTTGTAAAGGGGCATAATTATGTTTACTTCCCTTCCATCCATTGCCCGTTTGATGCAAGATAAGATCTTGTTTGCCTTTGCAGCTACTGAATGACATTGGGCACTATTGCTAAGCTTGCAGTCTACAAGCACTCCTAAATCCTTCTCCATCAAGGATTCCCCCAATATATCTCCATTTAATTTGTAAGTCACCTTTTTATTCTTGCATCCCAAATGCATAACCTTATATTTATCTGTATTAAACCTCATTTGCCATTCACCTGCCCACGTTTCCAGTCTCTCCAAGTCCTTCTGGAGAGAAATTACATCCTGCTCTGATTCTATTACCTTACACAATTTAGTATCATCAGCAAAGATGGAGACTTTGCTCTCGATCCCAACCTCAAGGTCATTAATAAACAAGTTAAAAAGCAGGGGTCCCAGTACCAATCCTTGAGGTACTCCACTCACGACTTTAGCCCAACCTGAAAAAGTTCCATTTATGACAACCCTCTGTTGTCTGTCCTTTAACCAGTTTTCAATCCAGGTGCATATATTATTACTGAGTCCAATTTTCTTTATTTTGTACACCAACCTCTTGTGTGAAACCGTATCAAAAGCCTTTGCAAAATCTAAGTAGACCACATCAACTGCATTACCCTGGTCTAAATTCCTACTTACCTCATCAAAGAAACAAATAAGGTTAGTTTGGAAAGATCTATCCTTCATAAATCCATGCTGACTATTACTAATAATTTTGTTTTCCTTTAGGTATTCCTGAATATTATCCCGTATTAAACCTTCAAGTAGTTTCCCTACTATTAAAGTCAGGCTTACAGGTCAACATTCATGTGGATCGTGGCATAGGGCCTCGTTAATATTTCCTCTTCTGGTTAGACAAATGACTTGTTCAACTGGTAACAATCCCTCTCTTAATTCTGTAATCCAACCCCTGACTTGTCTTACTGCCAGAATAACAACATTGAAATAACGTATTGCTGTAATAGCTTCTGCCTGATTTATGGTATTGATTATATGAAAATAGCATCTTGTTTCTGCCTCTCTCATGGGCAAAAATATGAATTAATTCCTCTCCAAAACTGTAGTAAGTTTCTGTCCTGTAATGCAGGACGATTGCATCTTTCCCTGCTGGGCCTCTTTTAAGATGCAAAAATGTCACTCTGTCAACTGCAGAATTCCTCTTTCCGCTGCGTCTTTACTCCCTCCAGATAAAGCGCTGGCTTCTGCAGAACAACAACTATGCTTAATTAGCTCTTGCAGTCTGGGAGGAAGAATATTACATACTGCAAAGAAGGAGAGAGGCATGTAACCCCAAAATTACACAGGGCTACAATTACATACTGCACATTGGATAGACCAGGAACAGCCATTTGATTACCCAAACATAGGGACGTTAACACATTGTGGTGATAAATCGTTCTATGGTGAAAAGCAGAGTAACACACAGTTAACAAAGCACTATTTTACATTCATACACTCTTATTAATACACCCGGCCATAACTGTGCGTTACCCCCTTCTCTCCTCGGCACATTGAATGGGGATCCTTAGCGCTGGTGCAGACGTGTGTAACTTCGGCAGCAGTGCAATTCCTGGAAATGTTTGTATTTCAGACTAAGGGGCCTATGCAGAGAGCAGCGGTAAGGTGAATAGCGGCATTTTTTGGAGAAAAATGCCTGTAGAAAGGCAGGTACTGGCGAGTTTTATAAAAAGCGCCATTTTTTTTTGTGTGAAACTCGCCACGCGACTGGCGAGAACCTAAATCTTGCCAGTTGTAAAAATGTCCCTATTCAGAAAGGCGCGATCGCCATCTAGTGGCTGTTCGCGCCAATAACATGGAGAGAAATTCTACAATTACCTCCGCCAAAAAAAGTTGGCAGGAAGCTGGAGCGCACCGGTGAGAGGGAAAATACAAAAAAAACCCGCGCTTTTTTTCAAACATGTTTCACCAGCGCGCATCTCGCCGGTTGCAACTCTCCATAATCAGACATGATTTTAAATGCAGTTTTCGGACCTTTCTGCATATGGAGATAAAATCACACCAATAAAAGTTCAATTTATTAACATCTCCAATTATTTCCAGCGCTGCTCTGCATGAGGCCCTAAGATGCCGTTAAAGGTTGGACATTTTCAAACCCCCTTTTTTATACTGATGCTGTCTGTATGGTAAAGGGAAGAAAAGGTGTGAGAGGGCAATCATAAACTATGATATTAAACGATGTATATAGCAGGCTGACAATGGACTGTTTTCGGGCGTTCTTCATGGTGTTTGCCAGATGGTATTAATACATTGAATTTTCAGGCGGGCGACTGCTGCAGATCTCTCTTTTTCTATATGTTCTCCATGACTGGTCGGTAATCCTGGCCTTCTGCACGCACCCCATGGGAAGCAATGTATTTCTTCTATTTTTGGGGTTTTTGAGTGCACCAGGGTTTATTTTTCTCTAGCTATGTAAACTATTATATGGCAAATTCTGCCATTTATTCTGTATCCATTCTTTTTTACAGCTGCTTGGTTTGTAAAATGTGTCAAAGCCACGATATGGCGCTGCCGCTGTATAACGTGACATGGCGCTGCCGCTGTATAACTGGACATGGCGCTGCCGCTGTATAACTGGACATGGCGCTGGTAAGCTGAGACGGAGCCTGCAGGAGACAGCAGCGGTTTTATCCATCTCTGCGGTGCCGAGATCCGGATCCTGTGCAGCCACCGCGAGTCTGCTGACTGTCTCGGTGTGAGTGTCCGTTTCCCCTTGCCAGTGCCCAACCTTATGGCGGTTTCTATACAAATCTGTTGATAGGTTGTTTTCATGTTTGTTTTTTTCTTTCATGTGTTTTTATATAAATTTTACTGTATTTGTATACTGTGCAGCTTAGGGTTTAGTCACCATCAGGTGTTCTCCTAGGTAGTACTTAGCCGTCCAGCTGCACAGCTGTTCTGAGGTGGGGTTGGATCCCCTCAGAGTTTGTGTGTATTTTTAATAAATCACCTTCCACTAATCCCTGGTGCGCATTTGTGCATTTTTTATTATTTTGTTAATTCCGCTGTTTGATTTGAGCCGAACATTTGAACATGCAAAAACTCCAAATTGAACTTTGTACCACATTTTTTTTAGTTTCCGAAAGGAAAGCTAATTCTCGAATTTTTTTATTTATTTATAAAATGGTTCAACTTTTCTAAAAGAAAACATTGAAATGGAAAAGTTAGTCATATTCTAATCAAGATGCCAGGCAAATATTGCAATGTAAGCATCCTTGGTTGACAAAATCTGTGATGTCATAAATAATAGGCTCACAGTGCAATTCTTCATTTATGGTGAAAGGTCCATATGGACCTGAAAGTTGTTTCTGTTCTTGGCTGTTACAATAAATTAAGAATTGCATTGTGAACTTGTGAGTAGAGCTCTACTTTGTACCTCTGTCCTAAATGTATTTATAAGGAATGTATTTGTCTATGTTGTGTTGGCTACACAAACAGGATTCTTCTCGCCTGAAACTGTGGAACTGTACTATAAATAATATTTATTTATAAAATATTTTACCAGGAAGTAATACATTGAGAGTTACCTCTCGTTTTCAAGTATGTCCTGGGCACAGAGTTAAGACAATTAATACATGGTTACAAATACAGTTACATAAATGAACCGGGTATACATTATATAATGTACATTAATAGGCAGCAATCACATTACGGTAAGCAATCTAATAGGTTTCTGTACCATGTGAGGCCATAATAGGTCTTCTGCAACAGGCCTAGCCCCTATGAATGGCCAGGGCTCTCACAGAAGACTAGAACTTGCAGCAGAGGCTCCATCTGTTGGCTGAAGAAAGAAGGTAGAAGGAAAAAGATGAAGAAAGAAGAAATACTTACAGATGAAGACTCTTCAAATCAACTGAGGATCGTGGGCGTTGATAAAGATGAGGATCCGTTGTCACCCCGAATGGCCTCAGATTACAAGTAGGCTATTGGGCCTGAATTGATTTAAATATTGAATCAGACCTATGGAATTTCTTTCTTATGGTTGTGCATCGACCATTTTTGGGGGGATTTGTTCTGGGAGCTCATTGCACTGAAGATTATGGCACTCTACTCGTAGGAGGTAATCCAAGATTTCTTGCAGGTACCCATTGAGTGCCATTGTGGCTCCACAGACTCTCTAGGTATCCCCCACTGACACTCAATCAGTTATTTAGAAGCTCTTAAATGTTAGATTCTTTTATGTACATATATACAGTATTTATATATTTATTTTTATTTTCTTGTATAGCACCAATAGTGTACACAACATTGTATGTAGAATTTTTGCAGACACAGGTCCCTGCCCATAGAGCTTACAATCTATGTTTTAGTGCCTGAGGCACAGGGAGATAAAGTGATTTGCTCAAGATAACAAGGACCTTTCACCGGGATTTGAACCAGGTTCCCCTGCTTCACACTCAGTGTCATTGACACACACATTATATTTCCAAAAATGTTTGATTGCTCAAGGTGTACTGTAAGTGTAGATTGTGATTATGTTGGCTAATTTATTTATTTATAAAATATTTTACCAGGAAGTAATAAGTTGAGAGATACCTCCGTTTTGTTGGGGGGTGGGGTTAGGGGGTTGGGATATGAGGTTTGGCTCTCCGGGGGAATTAAGGACGATGGTTGTACCTCTATGCCATACAATGGGTAATAAGGTAGTTAGGGTGTTTATATGAAACCCTTGGGTACCTTCGTGACCATGAAGGCTTGCATAATGGATGCCTTTGTGGCCCCTATGTCTTCTAAGGACGTAATACATAGGTCTTGGATTCATTATTTTTGCCTAGTTCAGGATATTAACTTTGGCTTTCGATATTGCTAACGCAAATAGGAAGACAAAGGAGGCCAGTTGCGCACCATTCGCAAGGCCCCAAAAATAACCACGACCCGGCATTCAGTGGTGGAAGCACCTCACTCCAGGCTTATGTATGACACCGTATAGCTCATACAAGTGAAGAGGCCAGAATGTGCCTTCAGATGCCAGACGATGGCGCCTTATGGAATAGCACTGCTTAGCGAATATGGCCCTTTATCTTTCTTTTCTTTTTGTACATAACATGAATCTATTGCCTCTATATTATCATACTGTGCACAACACTGTGTAGGCTGTCCCGAATAAATAAACATGAATTATATTAATAGTTCACAATTTGCTCATTTCTAATGGGCACCAACTTGCCTTGTGAGTAATGTGTACTCGGGAGTAACTGAGATTTTGGCTTCCACCTCTGTTTTTCTGGAGCGTAGTATGTATTTAATTGATTTGTTTTGCTGCTTTGAGACACGGAGAAGGGGTGACCAGCTGTCCCAGAAAACAGAGATGCTGTCAGCAGCAGAACAGAGGCACACAGAGCTGCCTAGCACGAGTGCCCCATCTTCTTAAATACGCCTCTCACAGATCTGTATCTGCTCTTGGCTAGTACCTGATGTGAAAGTGAAGCGGCTGCTTGATTGACTCATTGGTCTCCGCACACCCACTCAGTCCTCTCCTGTAACTTACTAAAAATAAGATAAGCTTCTCAGCACTCGGGGGAAAGAAAAAGACTTTTAGATCCTTTATCTCTAGCAATTATAAAAGTGAAAATCAAACCAGAATAAAATGCGAGGGCTTGGAGTCACTGAACTCCAATATGGGTTATCGCACAGGGATACCACAATAACTGCTATTGACTTGAGTTACAGTTAAAGCCGGATTGCTGTGTGATAACCCATATCAGAGGTTAGTGAATCTCCCCCCAAGGCCCATATTTACTAAGCAGTACTAGCACTAATAGTCATCTTATTGCCTATTTAACTAACATAGCAGCACAGCACTGCACTATACCCGCAGTGTCGCTCCTCGCTGGCTATTAGGTACTGTAGTTGAGCATACAGTATTAAAGATTAGTTCCCGTTAACTCAAACTGTCCAACTACTTAACATGTAACAACGTGTAATTAATATGTAAATACTGTAAACCATTGGTTTCCAATCTTTTTTTGTTAAGGAACCCCAAGTGAAATTCTGAGGAATTCCCAACCCTCTCTAATAGCACGTCTGAGATCAGATACATTGTAAGGAACCCCAACCCTCTCCAATAGCGCATCTGAGATCAGATGCATTGTAAGGAACCCCAACCCTCTCCAATAGCGCGTCTGAGATCAGATGCATTGTAAGGAACCCCAAACCTCTCAAATAGTGCGGCCGAAATCAGATGCATGGTAAGGAACCCCAACCCTCTCTAATAGCGCGTCTGAGATCAGATGCATTGTAAGGAACCCCAACACTCTCTAATAGCATGTCTGATATCAGATGCATTGCAAGGAACCCCAACCCTCTCAAATAGCGCGTCTGTGATCAAATGCATGTTAAATTCTTCTGTATTTGCTCAATTTTCAAATAATTGCAGGGAACCCTTTAGGGAGGCCCGGGGAACTCAAGGGTTCATAGGAACCCTCATTAAAAAACACTGCTGTAAACACTAAGTTGCAGAGTGAGCTTTTTGGGGTTTATAAACTTATAAATATAGTAACAATAGCTATTTCTATTTAGTGTATGGAAAGTTTTAGTATAAATAGCATCTTTAGTCCTAATTGTTCCAGGTGAAAGAGCGTTATTCACATAAGTTTGTTTATAAGTTGTAACACCTTTTTTTGTGCAGCGCTTTAACCTTGCACACAATTTTAGTTTAGTCCTACTTGTACTGTATCTTGCTGCATGTCAACAGATCCTATATGTAACACATCTGCCCCCCTAAGGGAGATATGGCAGTTACGGGTGCACCTTGGTGCTGTATGGGCTCACCTGTTGTCTGTCAGGAAGCCAGAGTTTCCGCGTTGGTATGGGGAAAGGCAAGGGAGCGTCATCTGGTGCAGCACCTCCATTCTGTAGGGATCTGCCAGGGTCAGAGAGTGACCCCACAGGAATCCCGTTCCAGTAAATTAGACGGGAGACATGGAACATTGTACCATTTATTGGCAGGCCAGCAGATTCCATCTCCCATGCAAGAGATGTACTTCATAACACCCTACGGATGAACACCTTCCCTCACAAAGGCTTGAGGCCCTTGAGGCTAGTTGTCACCCCCTCACCCCCTGATGGGGTGAGGTAGAACCACCTCGCTCACTATGGAGCAGGCGACATCCTTGAATCTCTTTATAATTTGGGAAGGAAACATCTTATATATCTGGGGGGAGGGGATAGTGTCCCTGAGCCGAAACAGGCATCACCCCACGGTGCTGACACCTATAACCCCTCCTCCCCCCGCCCCCCCCCCCAGGCATGATGATTTCAACGGCCACTCGTCTGCACCTGGCTATGGCTACATTCGGATACAATTACTAGGGTGCTGCGGGACTCTCATGCTGGCTCACGAGGAAGGATTTAACCCTAGCACTGCCTGCACTTTCCAGGACTTATGTGCCAGGGCAGGGAAACCCATAGCTAGGGGCACTAGGCTACATATATAAAAGTACCACGGGAAATATTGTGCATTACCTTTTAAACTGAATATAAATCACTATAAGGACATACAGATGCAGTGGCCATTATTCGAACATTTCACGGAGCCGTTTTCGTGTGCGCTGCTGTATTCCACGCGGCCAATCACCCCAGGCACCCGTGTTTATCGCGGTTGCTTTGTTTGAATTTCATGGATTCTGTTTCTTTAGGTGCAATTCTTCGCGTTTCCGTGGCAGAAATGAATGAATTGTAATGTGTACAGCACTGTGCTACTGTGTCAATTTCAGGTGTTTAAAAACCAGAACACTAAAACGCCATTTTCTGCACTCGCGTCTTAAGGCGGGACTTTTGGAAGAAACCACGCGCCATGACATGGGTATTCCGAGGTATACACCACGTGAAGTGTCCGAATAACGGCCGCTGCAGTACTGTATACAGTACTGTATCTCAAGCTATCTCTCTTTATTGCTTATTCTATATCAGCTGAAGTTTCTGATCGCGGTTATCAGCTAAAATTCTCTATTGACTTTAACAATGAGCCCCGCAGTGTATAACTGACTATCTATTCATACTCCCTCAGTATACAGTAGATATGGAAGAACACTGTGCTTGTGTGTCTCAGATTGTGGCGTAGTGGCTTGTTCCCTTTGTAGCTACAGTGTTGGAGCACTCCGAGGCTCCTGGAGACCCCCCACACTGGAGATCTCAAAGAACAACAGAAAAGATCACAGAGCGACCAGAAATCAGTATAAAAGTATATCATAAAGTCATAAATGTCAACTGCATTCCACAGGAGTGGAGCGTTTGCAACCTCTTCCCATAGCTTTTAAATGATTATTGCAAGTAGAGCATGCTCCATAGAAATGTAGACGATACTGGCTAACAAGGACTAGGGAGCCGGGGTCTACACGTCTCTGGAGTTGTAGACCCCACTATATTTTTATGCACTGAATCAGTGCAACCCTGTATCTTTATAAGGTAAACCCAGTTCATTGGATAACAATGCTGAAAGGTAAACTCATACTGTATATTTCAATTAAACCCAATATGATTTTGTAGTATACACTCTTTAGAGTGCAAGGAACAATCATCCTTTTGTGGACTGTGCTACACATCCAAATCAAATCTTCATTAATTAGATCTAAAAAAAAATCAAGATAGTTTAAAGTACTCGTTACACCCTTGTGCGGTTAAAGTGCCATGGCTGAAGATCAATCTAGCTTCCAGCTGAAGCAGTAGTCTATTTTGGTCACCTCCTCATGGTGGACTGGGCACATGGGCAGTTGGCATGCACTGTAACATAGATAGGCCGTTTCTCCTCTCCCTGAAACGTCTGGCTATCGGCTGTAGTTTCAGCACATCTAGGTTCACAGCGTCCATTAGTGCTGTGCGTATAACGGAGTGCTACAAGTTTATTCTTTCTTTGAACCTCCTGGACGCCTTCCCTATATAATAAAAACCGCATGGGCATTTTATCAAATAAACAACACATTTTGTTTCACAGTTCATATGTTCTCTGATCCTAATTTTGGTACCATCATGTGGTTGGGCGTATGTAGTACCCATGATCAGATACGGACAATTGATGCACCCATTGCACTTGTACACTCAATGGCGACGGACCAACCGTTGAGTTTGGGTGACATATTTGTCTATGGAATTGGTCTGTATGATGGAATCCCCAATACTTCTTCCCCTTTTGTAGCAGAACAAAGATGGACTGTTAAAGAAGAGTCCTATGTGTGCATTGCTTGCCAATACATGCCAATTACACAGGATACAGCACTATAAATTGAGAGGCGGTACTGAAAGTACTGATAAAACAGATTGGTGCTGCTTATGAGTGATCCGTAGTTGGAGAAACCATTTAAAGCCCCGATGATATCAGTTCCACAGACTTTGTTGGTTTCAGCTAGTTGATGCCCCCCTAGGTTTGTGCCGGAGACACCCAAAACGAGACTCGGTCGTATAGACGAGCGTTAACGTTAAACTTGCAACAAGCATCCGTACGGTATGGAGGTACCCGAGGCTCGCGGAGTATGGAAGCCATCCTGTGTAAGCCTAATGAAGTGGCGCCCAGCACCTAGAGAGCTGGGATTCCCCTGTACACCCTGTGTAAGCCTAGAGAAGTGGCGCCTAGCACCTAGAGAGCCAGGATTCCCAGTACACCATGTGTAAGCCTAGAGAAGTGGCGCCCAGCACCTAGAGAGCCAGGATTCCCCCGTACACCCTGTGTAAGCCTAGTGAAGCGGCACCCAGCACCTAGAGAGCCAGGATTCCCCCGTACACCCTGTGTAAGCCTAGTGAAGTGGCACCCAGCACCTAGAGAGACAAGATCCCCCGTACACCCTGTGTAAGCCTAGTGAAGTGGCACCCAGCACCTAGAGAGCCAGGATTCCCCCGTACACCCTGTGTAAGCCTAGTGACGTGGCACCCAGCACCTAGAGAGCCAGGATTCCCCCGTACACCCTGTGTAAGCCTGGTGAAGTGGCGCCCAGCACATAGAGAGCCAGGATTCCCCGTACACCCTGTGTACGACTAGTGACGTGGCACCCAGCACCTAGAGAGCTGGGATTCCCCCGTACACCCTGTGTAAGCCTAGTGAAGTGGCGCCCAGGCACACCCTCCTGTATCTCTCCCTCTCTCTCCTGTATCTCTCCCACACCTCTCCTGTATCTCTCCCACACCTCTCCTGTATCTCTCCTCTCACACCTTCCCTACCCTCTCCTGTATCTCTCCCACACCTCTCCTGTATCTCTCCCTACCTCTCTGTCTCTCCCTCTCCCCCACAAACATGTATCTCTCGCTCCTCTCGCCACACACTCTCCTGTTCTTCGCTCCCCTCCTCTCCCTGGCCACCACCTTCTCCTGTATCTCTCCCTCTCCTCCTCCTGTACTCTTCCCACACCTCTCCTGTATCTCTCCTTATCTCCACCTCTCCCACACCTCCCTGTTATCTCTCTCACACCTCTCCTGTATCTCTCTCCTCTCTCTGCCACACCTCTCCTGTAAATCTCTCCCTCTCTCTCCTGTATCTCCTGCCACCCCTCTCCGGTATCTCTCCCTCTCTCTCCTGTATCTCTCCCACACCTCTCCTGTATCTCTCCCTCTCTCTCCCACACCTCTCCTGTATCTCTCCCCACATCTCCTGTATCTCTCCCTCTCTCTGCCACACCTTCTCCTGTAATCTCTTTCCTCACACCTCTCTGCTCTCTGGTATCTCTCCCTCCCTCCTGTATCTTCTCCCACACCTCCTGTATCTCTTCCTCCTCTCTCCGTCTCCCACACATTCTCTCCTGTATCTCTCACACACTCTCGCTCTGCCACCTCTCTCCTGTATCTCCTCTCCCTCACCCCCTGTTCTCTCTCCCACACCTCTCCTGTATCTCTCCTTCTCTCTCTCTCTCCCACACCTCTCCTGTATCTCTCCCTCTCTCTCCCACACCTCTCCCTGTATCTCTCCCTTCTCTCACACCCTATGTCACTTCCCACACCTCTCCTTATCTCCATCCTCTCTCTCCACACCTCTCCTGTATCTCTCCCCCTGCTCTCTCCACACCTCTCCTCGTTCTCCTCCCTCTCTCCCACACCTCTCCTGAGTCTCCTCACTCTCTCGCTCCACACCTCTCCTGTATCTCCTCTCCTCTCGTCTCCTGTATCTGTCTCTCCTCTCCCTCCCACACCTCTCCTGTTCATCTCCCTCTCCTCTCTCCCTCTACCCTCTTCCTGCCTACTCCTCTTATCTCTCCACTCTCTCTCCCACACCTCTACTGTCTCCTTCTCTCCCTCTCTCGTCCCCCACACCCTTCCTGTATCTCTCCCCTCTCATCTCCACCCACACCGCTCTCCTGTTAGTCTCTCCCTCTCTCGCTCCTGTCATCTGTCCCTCTCTCCCCCCCACATCATCCCACACCTCTCACGTTTATCTCCTCCCTCCTCTTCTCCTCCCACTCGTCCTGTGCTATCTCTGCTCTTCTCTCGTCCCACTAAGACCACCCTCTACTGTAATCTCTCCCTCTCTCGTCTCCTCCACACCACAGTCTCTCTGTATCTCTCCACTCCTCTCTCTCCACACACTTCTGATCTCTTCCCGCATCTCCTTCCACACCCCCTGTCCTCCCCACACCGGCTCCTGTAGACCCTCTCCCACGACCTCTCTCTGTACCTCCCCGTCTACGCTCTCTGCCAATCTCCTACTGTATCTCTCCTCCCTCTCTTCCAGCGTGTTCCTCTGTCTCTCCCTCTCCGACCACGTTCCTCTCCCACAGCTCTCCGACTATCCTCTCTCTGTACTCTCCCCATCACCTCTCTTACTCCCTCCTGTATCTCTCCCCACCTCTCCTGTGACTCTTCTCCCCTCTCCTCCCAAACCCTCTCCTGTATCTCCTTCCCTCTCT
>CM071584.1:16322-135323 GCA_036426205.1 Ascaphus truei
CTCCTGGAATCTACTCCCTCTATGGCACACCCTCTCCCTGTTATCTCTCACATATCTATGCCACACCTCTCATGTAATCTATCCTCTCTTACTGTAATCTATCCCACACAGTCTCCTGTATATCTCCCACACCTCTCAGATCGATCCGGGATCTCTCCCACACCTCTTCCTGTAGATCTCCACACCTCTCATGTATCTATCCCTCTCTATGTGCCACACTCTGCTGTATCTCTCCCTCTCTAGCAACACCTCTACTGTATCTCTCCTCTCTCTGCACACCTCCTGTTACTCTCTCCCTCTCTCATCCTTAATCTATCCCACAACTCGCCTGATCTCTCCTGTATCTCTCCCAACACCTCCTCTGTAATCTCTCCCTCCTCCCACACCTTCCCTGTATCTCTCCCTCTCTCTGCCACACCTCCTGTACTCTCCCATCTCTCTACTGTATCACTCGCACCCACCTGATTCCTCCTATCTCCTGTATCTTCTCCCACCTCTCCTGTATCTATCCAATCTCTTCTCCACACCTCTCACTGTATCTCTCCACACACCTTCCTGGCATCTCTCCCTTCTCTGCCACCCGTCTCCCGGATATCTTCCCTCTCTCCACACACTTCTCCTGTTCGCTCTCTCCTGCACCACTCCCTTAATCTCTCCACATCTCCTACTCCTGTATTTCCAACCCTCTCGATCTCCCATCTCGAGCTTCCCCCTCTCCGTATCTACTGTAATCCCCTCTCTCCTGCAACACACCCTCTCTGTACATATTCTCCCTCTCTCTCCTGGTAGTCTCTGCCACACCCTCTCCGGTATCTCCTCCCTCTCTCCCTACCTCCCAGACTCCGTATCTCTCCATCTCTCTCCACCACCCTCTCCATGTATCTCTCCCTCATCTACCCCTATCACCTCCCTCTCATCTGCTCATCACTCTCCTAATCTATCCAACCTTTGTATCTCTCCTCCCTCTGTTCTCTCCCACACCGTTCCTGTATCTTCCCTCTCTCTCCGCACCAACATCTCTCCTGTATCTCTACCCTCTCTCGTCCACACCTCTCCTGTATCTCTTCCCTTCCTCGCACCTGTATCTCACCTCTCCGTATCTCTCCTATTCTCTCCTCTTCCCATCTGTCCATCTCTTCCACCTCTCTCCATCGATCACTCTCTCCGTCTCTCCGCTCCTATGCTCTACCTCTCACTCGTACTCTCCCACACCTCTCCTGTATCTCCCTCTCTCTCCCACACCTCTCCTGTATCTCTCCCTCTCTCTCCACACCCTCTCCTCGTATTCGCTCTCTCGTTGTCCCTCTCTCCCACACCTACTCCTGTATCTCTCCTCCTCTCTGCCCACACCTACTCCTTGTAATTCCTCTCTTCTGTAATCGTCCCCTCCTCACCCTCTCTTATCACCACCTTACTCTTCTCTCGTCTCCTCCTCTCATCCTCACCTCTCTCTCCCCGGTATCTCTACTCCCCTCTCTCCCCACACCTCTCCTGTATCCTCCCGCTCGTCTCCACCCACACCTCTCCTGTTACTCTCCCTCATCATCCTCCTGGTCCTGTCTCTCTCCCCCTCTCCCACACCTCTCGTTATATTCCTCCCTATCTCCCACCACATCTCCGGTTGCATCTCGCCCGCTCTCCGACCCCTACTGTTCTCTCTACCTCTCTCCACCTCGCTCTGTACTCCCCCTCTCTCCCACACCTCTCCTGTATCTCTCCCTCTCTCTCCCAAACCTCTCCTGTATCTCTCCCTCTCTCTCCAACCTCTCCGGTATCTCTCCTTCTCTCCCACACCTCTCCTGCTCTCCATCCTCGCCCACTCCCACACCTCTCCTGATCTACTCCCTCTCGCTCCCACACCTTCATGTATCGCTCCCTCCTCCCACAACATCTCCTGGTATGCGCTCCCTCTCCCTCTCTCATTATATATATATATATAATAATATATATATATGTAAAGACTATATATATATCATCTATATAATTATATAATATATATATATATATATACACACACTTCACCCATGATCTGGGAAAAGAGCATTTAAAAGCCCACATGAGTCTGATCGGTATCTGGCTCACACGTGGCGTTCCTACTATCGCTGCAGATCTCATACGCGATATAGTAAAAAGAACTGAGCTGTACATTTCTGAAGTTAGCTTTTTACCTCCAGATCATTGGCACGCGATGGGGCTCTAGTATAGCCCCCATCTATGGTCACGGAGATGGGGATGACAAGGCACCAACGCACGAGTAGGAGTTAAGTAAAACAAGTTATTATGGGCTGGGGGACAACCAGGAGGCAACAACAGGCAGAAAACTACAGCGTTAAAACTCACCGACAAAAGGGTGACGGGGGGAAAAATCCGCAGCTCCTTCTGTGCTGGGCGACCATTTCCAGGTCACACATACTCGACGGGGTCAGCCCGGTGCGATCCTGTGCCGCCTGTGGGTGAATGGGCACTTTCCCAATCTAGAGCCAATTAACAGGGCATGTACGGGGAGAATATCCCGCCTGCTAAGGTGCTCGCCTCACTAAGCTAAAAGGTGATTAGGGGGTACGGCGGGAGGGAAGAACATCTCGAGTGTAGTGGGCCACACTAGGCTACGGTAGTAAGGGGAATCCGGGCTTTATGGGGGACTTACAACAGGGTAACAGGGTGTTATCGGCTGCTCGGGGGATCCCAGTGCTATAGGTGACTAGGGCAGCCACTTCAACTAGGCTTACACGAGGGTATGTACGGGGGAAAATCCGGCTCTCATCTAGGTGTGGGTGGCCACTTCAATTAGGGCTTACACAGGGTAGTGTAGGGGCTAGAATCTGGCTATCTAGGTGCTGGCTGGGCCACTTTCCTGGTCCACATGTACGGGGGGAAGTCAGGGCCGTACATAGCTGTCACAGGGTTGTGGTACTGGATTAGTGATGGGGCTTCATGGCTGTAACAGGTAGGGGGAATCCACGCTGCTCTCTAGGTGATGGGGCACACTCACTAGGCTTTTACACAGGTGTTTGGGGAATCCTAGGGGAAATCCTGGCTCTCTAGGAGCTGGGGTTTGCCACTTCAATAGGACATCTAACAGGTGTTGGTGTAGGGGGAATGCCTGGCTATCCTAGGTGTGGGGGCCCACTTCACTGGCTTACACCAGGTTGCTGTAACGGGGGAAATTCCGCTCTCTGGTGCTGGGGTGCCAAGCTTCATAGGCTTACAAGGTTGTACGGGGTAAATCAGAGCTCTCTAGGTGCTGGGCGCCACTTCCACTGGCTTACCACAGGCTATGTACGGGGAATCCCGGCTCTCTAGGTGCTGGGCGCCACTTCACAGTGCTTACAACAGGGTGTCCGGGGAAGCCCGGCTCTCTAGGTCTGGGGGCCACTCACTAAGCTTAACACAGGGGTTTGTACGGGGGAATCCTGGACTCTAGGTGCTGGGCCGCACACTTCATAGGCGTTACAACAGGTTGTACGGGGGAACCGACAGCTCTTAGGTGGGGGGCCAACTTCATTAGGGTTACACAGGGTTGTACGGGGAAATCCTGGCTCTCTATGTGCTAGGGTGCCACTTACCAGGGCTTACACAGGGGTACGGGGGAATCCGGCTTTCTAGGGCTGGGTGACGTCACTAGGCTACACAGGGTGTACGGGGAATCCCTGGCTCTCGAGGAGCTGGTGCCATCACTAGGCTTACCACAGGGTGTACAGGGGAATCCTGGCTTCTAGGTGCTGGGGCGCGTACTTCTTCTAGGCTTACAACAGGGTTGTACGGGGGGAATCCAGCTCTCTAGGTGCTGGGTGCCAGTCACTAGCTGTACAAAGGGTTGTAGGGGGAATCCTGGCTTCTATAGGTGAGGCGCCATTCACGGCATTAACAAGGGTGTGACGGGGGAACCTGGCTCTCTAGGTGCTGGTGCACGTCACAGTCGTACACAGGGTGTACGGGGGAATCCTGGCTTCTAGTGTGCTGGTCGCCACTTCACTAGGCTTACACAGGGTGTACGGGGGGGATATGGTCTCTGAGTGCTGGGTGCACGTCACTAGGCTTCACCGGGGTTGTACGGGGATCCCAGTCTCTAGGTGCTGGGCGCCACTTCACAAGTCGCTACAGGGTTTGTACGGGGGATCTGTCTCTCTAGGTGCTGGGTGCCACTCACAGGCCTTACACAGGGTGTACGGGGGAATCCTGGCGTATGGTGCTGGGCGCACTTCACTAGGCTTACAAAGGGTGTGTACGGGGAGATCCTGGCTCTAGAGTGCTGGGTTCCACTTCAATCGGATTACAAAGGGTGTACGGGGGAATCCTGGTCTATCCAGGTGCGGGGTGCCATTCACAGAGGCTTACACAGGTGTACGGGGGTGGGATCCCGGCTATCTAGGTGCTGGGTGCCACTTCACTAGGCTTACACAGGGTGTACGGGGGAATCCGGCTCCTTAGGTGCTGGGGCCAACTTCACCAGGGCTACACAGGGTTTGTACGGGGGAATCCTGGCTGTCTAGTGTGCTGGGCGCCACTTCACAGGCTTACACAGGGTGTACTGGGGAATCCTGGCTCTCTAGGTTGCTGGGGGAGAGAGAGGGAGAGATACAGGAGAGGTGTGGCAGAGAGAGGGAGAGATACAGGAGAGGTGTGGGAGAGATACAGGAGAGGTGTGGGAGAGAGTGAGAGAGTAGGGCATGACATAGCCACCATGCCAGGGGCGGCCAACTCCAGTCTCAAGGGCCACCAACAGGTCAGGTTTTCAGGATATCCTGAGTTCAGCACAGGGGATTCAGTCAAAGACTGAGCCAATGATTGAGCTACCTGTGCTGAAGCAGGGATATCCATATTACCTGGCCTGTTGGTGGCCCTTCAGACTGGAGCTGGCCCTTCCTGCACTACATTCTGGGGCCCCCAAAGGGTTAATTCTATAAAGGCTAAATAGACATACTAAATTCTCCACTATGTCAATTGGAAACAGCTGGGGAATATTGCATATGTTCACAAATCTAACGTATCTATGATTTGTACCGTACACCTGAAGGAAAGACCTGTAAGATTTTCAGTGCTTTGGAGACTATAATTGAATCTACAGTATGAATAACTCCTATAATGATTTGCTAAATGGTATCCCAACCTACAAGGAACAGCGTCTGTTGTGCGTTTGTAACGGGGTTACTCTATGTATCAGGAAAGTGGCCGGCGCGGACGCACTTACATAATAAAATGATCAAGTTTTTCTGCCTGAAATATTTCTCAGTGTATTTCTGCTGTTGTAGACTTTGGCGCACGTGGCGCTAGTGTTCTGCACTCGAAAGAGACTTACGCCACGAAAAGTGATGCAAGCCGCTGATTTACACATAGACCGGCGACGATATGTTAATGTAACTCCGCCCTTACTCCTCCCACTTGCTGCATAAATCCCTCATCTCGTCACAGGCAGACGTACCAACTAAGATTACTATATAGACCAGCCTGGGGCAGGCATTATCATGGCGACATGCGTTTAAATAAAGACTTTGTGATTTGGTACATAGAGCCCTGTTATGTACGCATTCACTGGAGTAAGTTGGTGCTATAACTTTGCCACAGTAACCTGACTCCGTTTTCATTATCAGCTTTCGATCCAGTCCTGGTTTCCTAACCATACCACCAGTATGTGCGCTAGTCCTTTATCTCTCCGGGGTCCAAGATTAGGCAACAATTTCATGATGAGATGGAGTTAGCTTGGCAATACTGTGAGTGATAGAGACATGAATAGAGGAAGAAAGGCCTGACAGCTGCACATAGATATTAATGGACTCAGTGGGAGAAAGTAGAGCATATAAGAGGAAGCATTGGGCAAAGCTTAGCTATCCCATGCTACACTGTCTCTGCTGAGCCTGGAGGACAGAGCTGACTTCAAGGAGACTGCAGCATTATATACATGATGCCCGGAGAAGCCATTCATGTGTCACTGAGCAGAAATGTTTACGTACATATTTTTCCAACCATGATGTTTTGCAAACTGCTGTTCTCAAGATTGACTCTTTGGCTTCGGGCTTCTGGTTTCTGTTATTGATGCGGTGGAAGAATACAAAAAAAAAAACATGGTGAGAGAAGAGGAGCGTCCTGGAAAATATGTGCTAAGATCAGTTTGTGTTCTACAGAGGAGAATACCAATGGGTCATCTATTTGTGTCCCAACAAATAACTCCAGTTCTATACTCCCACGCTGAGCTCTGCTCGGACCGGTGCAAGTGTAGAAAGAAGTGTGTGTTGTATGGGGAGATACACAATATGGGTCTGCTTAGTAAATATGTTTATACTACACTAGCTGAGAGATGGGTATGGGAGTACATTAGTGTAGTTACCCTCTTTGCTGCTAGAGGGGCCAGCAGTGCTTGGTGCAAGTTACATAGTTACAAGTTCTGCAACAACCACTTTTGAGCTGGATGCAGAATAACTCTTCACTCTTCAGCACAGCAGCCAATCAATGCCGTTCCTCTCCATTAATGATGCGGACTGCAGGTATTTAGATTTTTCAGTACAGATTCTCCTCTTGGGTCTTAGTGGATCAGGTTAGAACAAAAATATTCCCTCCAGCAGAGATGGAAAATGACATTGACTACAGTATAGTTATAGGAGGCAGGTCTTGGCACAGAAGGGTTTCAACTCAAACAGCTATATATATATATATACTAGCTGAGAGACCCGGCGTTGCCCAGGATGTAATTTTAGGGGGGCGGACGACAGGGTTGGGCTTCCCCCGGGTGACTGGGTGACTGACTGAATGGGTGGGTGACTGACTGAATGGGTGGGTGACTGGGTGACTGACTGAATGGGTGGGTGACTGGGTGACTGACTGAATGGGTGGGTGACTGAGTGGGTGGGTGAATGAGTGGGTGGGTGGGTGACTGAGTGGGTGGGTGACTGAGTGGGTGGGTGGGTGACTGAGTGGGTGGGTGGTGACTGAGTGAGTGGGTGACGGTGATGGAGTGGGTGATACTGGGTGAAAGTGGAACTGGGTAAGGCGGTGTGCTGGTGGGGTGCGTGTGTGGGTGAACTGGGTGGTTGGGGTGTTGGGGTGGTTGGGTGTGTGGGTTGAGAGGACGTGGGGTGGGTGGAGAGTGGGGGGTGAATAAAGGTGAGTGGAGGTGGGTGCTAATGAGTGGGATGGGGTGGACTAAGGAGTGGTGGGGTGGGGTGGGGGGGACTGAAGTGGGGGGGGGTGGGGGGGTGGATGGACTGAGGTAGTGGGTGGGTGAACTGGATTGAGTGGGTGTGGGTGACTGAGTGCGGTGGACAGAGTTTGAATGAGTGGTGGGGGAGTTGCCAGTGGGAGGGGGTGGGGGAGGGAGTGGGGGGAAGGTGGGTGTCAGATGGAAAAGGGGGTGAATGGGTTGAAATGTGACTGGGTGAAGGGGGTCGGGCTCGCTACCCTGTGTCTGTGGGTGGACTGGGTGGGTGTGTAGGTGACCTGTGTGGGGATGGGTGGGGGTGTGGGTGTGGACTGGGTTGACAGTGCGTGGGTGGGAGACGGTGGGTGTGACTTTACTTGACCCAGTGGCACTGCTGGGGCAGGAGGTGAGTCGGAAAGCTGGCGAGGGGGGGGGCAAGAGTGGAATTGGGAGCCCGCGCCGCGCTTACCCTCCGTCTGGGAGCCGGTGCACGTGAGGAGGAGGCCCGCGCCGCGCTTTCCCCCCGTCCGGGAGCCGTCGCACGTGAGGCGGAGTGCAAGAGGCCCGGGCCGCTCTTCCCCCCCGTTCCCTCGTTGTGAGCAAGGGGGGAGGAGCCTGGAGTTTGCTGCTG
The DNA here is from genome assembly GCA_036426205.1 of Ascaphus truei. NCBI lineage: Eukaryota > Metazoa > Chordata > Amphibia > Anura > Ascaphidae > Ascaphus > Ascaphus truei. Next base: position 24,086 of record CM071584.1, read on the forward strand.
AGCAGGAGGGCCGCACTTCCCCTCTCCGGGAGCAGCGCACGGTGAGGGTGATGGTGCGGCTGGGGATGTTGCGGAGCGTGGGGATTTGGGTGAGGTGGGGAGGGGGGAGAGAGTGAGGGGCACCGGAAGAGGAGGGGCACCGGGAGAGGAGGGGGGGGGGGGGGGGGTGGGAGGTGAGGTGCAGAGTGAGGCCAAGTAACAGAGTGTGTGTGTGTGTGTGTGTGGTCACTCCGCCTCAGGCCAATGAGAGGTGTGGGGGCGGGTGGCCCAAGGGACCAATGAGATTTCCCCTAGGGACACAGGAAGATGCAGACAGGCATACAGTGCTTTCACAAATATATAATAAGATATAGCAATCAGGTTTCAGAAAATTCAGACAAGATCTGGGGGGTTATGGGTATATAAAACACAAAACCAGTAAAGGATTAACTTCACAGCCTCATATGTGATTTAACTAAAAGCTCAGTCTGATGCCTTTTAGAAGTACTATATGTCTAATAAGTAGCAGTAGCTTTTAATAAACCTACAGGGTAGGATACTAGGACTTGGTTGCATTTTCCTTTCTAGGGTTTATTTGATGACCAGGGCTGATGACAGCCAGACAGTTGTTCTGGATCTGAGACACTTGTGTGTCCCTTCCTAAAATTGAGCCCCTCAATTTCTGGGCCCACCTCTATGCTCAATGACCAATGACCAATGACCGATCCAGTAGTCAAAGTCTGTTGGTGGCCCCTATGTGCAGGAGAAGGGGAGGTCAATTTGCTTGTGAAAGGAAAAGCAGGTGGCGTCACCCAAAAGAAAGGAGTTTAATAAGTTCAAGCCCCTTCCACGTTACATCTCACCCCTTCCACGTTACATCTCACCCCTTCCACGTTACACCTCACCCCTTCCACGTTACATCTCACCCCTTCCACGTTACATCTCACCCCTTCCACGTTACAGTTACATCTCACCCCTTCCACGTTACATCTCACCCCTTCCAGGTTACATCTCCCCAATTCCAATGTTAGTTAGGGGTTTCTCAGAGCATGTCACTGTTAGTAGTTCATTTTGTCCTAGTTGGGACCGCACCTTTAACACGTTCCTGCTGACACTACCCAAATCATAAGCAATATGATAAGGGGAATAAACCCCATGGTGTCCGGTGCTCTACACAGTATATATAGCTAGGTATGGGTTAATGATAGGCAACCTCAGATGCGTATATGTGTAAAGTAAAAAACAACAATCCCACTGCAATTGAAATGTTCAAATGTCCATATGAATATAAACGAAGGAACGGGGAGGCAGACTAAAAACCTAGGAGGGGGGCCAGTTATGCAGGAAATAGTATAGAGACTGGATGAGAAGCCGTAAAAACTCCTCTCCTGTACTCACGGAACAACTAGAGCCTGCTGCCCTTACCCGCCTGGTATCTTCACTGCTCCTTCGGTAGCTTCCCGGTCCCAGCTCCACAGCGGCTGCGCTCCGGTATGACGTCACCGCTGTCGCCGAACTGCTTGCTCCGGGACGGATTCCGAGACGTGTCACGCGTACCGGTGGTCCTTGCAACCGCAGAGGGAGGCGGCTCCGTGGCTGCGTCTTGTAGAGCAGGGGATCGTTTGCGTGCTCCAGCCCAGGGATGTGTAGACACATCCCAAATCATAAGCAAATTAGGTGTGAAGTGCTGTAACACGGGGACACTAAGAGATACAAGATAAAAATGCCTCTCTGCAGCAATTTAACTGCTAAGGGCTGTTCTATACTGCGTGCGCTTGCTACACACACATGTACATACACATACATACACATACACACAGTACCTCACTCGCTCACAGCATACACACAAAAAGCGTGCGGCACGTGCACACTATAGAACGGCCCCTAATTGCCTTGAGATGCAGGTACTGCTCTTGCAACAGGTTGTGGAAATCTCCAGGGGCTCAGCTTCCTTTGTCTAGTAACTACACTAAGAGCAGGATCTGATCAATGTTTTCTGTTGAATGCGTCTGATGAAGACGCTTTTAATGAAGAGTAATAGAATTTTGCATTTAAATCTCCTGTGATGTTGTCACATTAGCTCAGCTGGCAACTGGAACAGGATATGTTAATCAGTTAGGAGGGTGCAGGAGCATGTGTCAGCACAGAACATCCAGGAGCAAAGAATCATTATCTCAGGGATCAGTTCAATCCCCCAAAATACTGTTTATTATGTTTTTATTTGAGAAATGAGCAGGAATGGAGGTGAGTATGTGCATTGCCAGTTAACCCCTTCAACACAAGCTGCCTTTTAGGTATTTTTGCATTGGTCTGAAAAAGTACTGGTACTGTATGTCTTTTAAAGTAGTGGTCAGTGTTTGAATGTTCCCATCAGATGAGGACTACCCGGGACCTCCGTGTTTCCCCAGTGTTACTGCCACTCCACAGTTACAGAGGTTTATAAACCACAGGAGAAACAAACAGAAAAAGGGGAATTGTGGGCTTTCCCAGAGGGTCTCCCTGGCCCACGATCTGATCTAGGGGTGGGCAACTCTCCTCAAGGACCACCAACATGTCAGGTTTTAAGGATATTCCTGCTTCAGCACAGGTGGCTCAATCATTGGGCCACTCCATATCTAATGGCTGATGAAGGAGACACCTCCCCTCTACTAGGACGTAAATGTTATGTTATGTACTACCACACCATGGCGTGACTTTCAGGTCATCAAATGATGTCAGACAGCCTTCGAGGGCGGCTTGTTACCGAGTGCTATAAGTGGCATGTAGCATAAGACAGTAACATTAGCAATGAGCGATCATAATTACATTGTAGTTTTATGGGCAGGAGGCCGACAGAGAAAAATCGCGGTTGGTGGCACTCGAGTTAGCTTTGCAATTACATGGTGGAAGATCTTCTCCCTAATTGCGGGAACACAAGAGTTCCTTTTAATCTTCCATTGCGGTCACATGTTCACTGTTCTGTGAGATACGCAGATGGGATCTGCCCTAGGAATGAGCAAAAAGGTGATGACATCCAGTTGACATAAGGGCACCAAACTAAGAGTAGATACTCATGGCTCTGTGCCCTTGTGCCTACGGATACTCAATAACCAGTGGAGGTATAGTATGTCTCTAACTGCCCACACATCCCTAGAGGTTGGTATCCCAGTGTTTATAGTCTGATCGCCTGAGCTCAACAGCTATAACTAACTTATAATCTTCAGACAGTTGCTGTTAATCTTCTGACAGCAGCCTTCCTTGTATTCAGTGGCTCTTTCCACTGTGCTCACTCAGTATAACGTACTGTGCTCGTGAGTGCAATATAAATATACATTAACTATAAGACATTAGTCACGTGTCATTGTGGGTAATACATCAGGAGTTTCCTGTTGCTGCGATACATAGCAGTTTTATTTTTATTTATGCTAGATTTGGAAGAATTTGGGGGGTTATTTGGAGACACTTGAATAGAGATGCCAGAGGACATTTGCTGCATCTTATCATAATATACGTGTGTCAGAACTCCTCCCTTACATTTCCTGTGGATGATTCCAAAATTATAAGAAGATGAGGTGCCTGTAAAGTCCTCTTTTGATGAAATTAGAAGACAATTTAGCCCTTTTTATGCCCTTGACTAAGATGGCTTATTACAGTGATTCCCAACTGAGAGTTCATGAGATGTCTCTAGGGGGTCCAACCCAAAAATGTAATGGCAGCTCCTGAGCCTGCGTTGGGTCTGCACCCGCAGTAAGGTCCAAACGGAACCTTAGTGTGGTGGGGATAGCTGTCAAATACAGCGGGAGCTTCCAAAGTATCTCCCCACAATGCTTTGCATACAGCAGCAAGGCATTGTGGGGCGTGACTTTGGCAGCTCCCGCAGTGAGTGACAGTTATACCCCCTATGCTGTCTTCACACAATGAGGGGCAGTTAGGGGTGTTATTAAGTAGGTGTTCCCCCAATGGCTGGTGTTAGGCTTAGGAAAACTGGGCGATTGCCTAGGGCAGTACATTTTGGGTGGGGCAGCGGGAGTGAAGGGGAATGACGGTGTGCGGTGAGAGCAGAGCAGGATGGCGAGGAGCAGGGTGGCGAGGAGCAGGGTGGCGAGGAGAGCTCCATATTCTTTTGTTTTACATGCGGTTTTTGGTGCCTGGCGAGGAGCAGGGTGGCGAGGAGCAGGGTGGCGAGGAGCAGGCCCCAGTGATCAGACCTCTTCACTGATTTCTGGGGACAGCTGCTGCTCCAGCGCAGCGCCGTAGCTGCTCTTGCGCAGCGCCATAGCAAGTGCATGCAGTCCGTCGTGGGTGCCCATAGGGGGCGTGATGGCGACGGATGACATCACACAGTCGCGATCGCTGGAAGTCAAAGATTTTTACTTCTTCAGCGATCACCGTGTGATGTCAGCGGCACGTAAGCGGTTAAACCAATGAGGGTGTACCGCCCACTGCCACGCCTCCACCATGCCCCCGGTCACCCTCTTCTGTCTCCTCCACCAGGAGTGCAGGATACGCTATAGGGACGGCAACGGCTGATGTCACGCGGTCGCGACGCCGTCGCCTTTACTATAAACGCAGCCTTACTCCTCGGTGTCTCTTGTGCAGAGTTTCCTGTAGGCAGGGAGGGGGAGGAGTCAGTGCCTGGCTGCTGCAGGGAGGGGGAGGCCGACTAGCCTCTCCTCCCTTCCGCCGGAGGGCGCTGACTCCCTCCCCTCACTGCATCCAGGCATCGACTACTCTCCTCCCTGCAAGCAAGGCGCTTGACCCTCGCCCTCCCTGCAGCCAGGCACCGACTCCTCCCAAACATCCGTCAACAACCAGGCCTGACTTCCATCCCCACCCTGCCTGCATCCATGGCACTAAACTCCTCCCCCACCATCAGCCAGGCACTGACTCCTCCCCCAAAACTCCGCAAGCCAGGCCTCGACTCCTCCCCCACCCTGCAGCCAGGCACCGACTCTCCCCTGCCACCAGGACCAACCCTCAGTTCACCTGCTGCCATTGTGGACATCGACTCCTCCACTCTACCTAGCGCAAGCGGCACGCGAACTCTCCCCACCCTGCGCTCACTTAAGGACACTGACTCCTCCCACACCCTGCTGAACAAGGCACTGACACCTCCCCCCCCCCGTGTCCTCAATCCTGGCACTAGACAATCCTCCCGCCCCCCACCTGCTGCAATGCACTGACACCGGTCATCTAGTGAGACTCATACACGGTTACAGTGCCTAAATATATATGGGAAAAAAATAACATAGTACTGGCTTTTTTAGTTTGCATTTTGTGCACAAAATTGGTTTATACGCCCCTGGAGCCCAACTCCAAGGCAGACCAAGATGTGCTAAAAACTGAGCTCTGTCTGTGTTTTATGTTATGTCTCTAGTTTATTACAATGAATAAATCAATAAAATAGCGAATCTTTCTTGGGTTTTCGCTGGAACGCTGCTTGACTTTGAGGATCGGAAAAGATTGGATTTCAGACCCGCGAACCTGCCCTTGTATTATTTAGATTGCTACACTATGCAGTCTATATACGGTTTCATATTATCTTTAGACCACCGACTATATATTCTCATTCATTTCTTAACTGTTAGAACAAAGCACCAAGCGCAAACAGAACCGATAATAGTGAGTCAAAAATCTGTGAATATACAAATTAAGTAAGAGAAAAAGATTTAAGTGGTCTTAGAGTCCTTGAAGTGAATTAGTGTCAATGTATCAACCGATATTTGTTCCAAACCCAGCTCAAGACAGATTTGTTACACCCAGTGATCCTTAGCTTTTAATATTAGTTAGTTTGGGTATATAGTTATTTGGATGCTCATTATTTTTAACATTTGTTAATTAAAGACTATTTTAATTTATTCAAACATTACCTCTTATCTGTCTGTGGTGTGCCCACAAAGGAACCCTTTCTCTTTAATACCGCCGTGTACATTATGTGAATGTAACAACCTGGAAGAGAAATGCAGCTCTTCGGAAGATGTTTCCTAACATCTAATATGGCGAGACGGCAAAAACGTGAAAGCGCGTAGTGCACAAATGCTACTGGTGATAATTGTACCCCTGAGGAAGCTCATACAACTGAGTGAAACGCGCTGGGTGGGATTTTTTTGCGTACCTATCGTCTCCCCTCTACTCCCGCAAGTGGAAGCCGAAACCAGAGCCTCCCCAATCCTCCCCGCCGGTGATGTTAGCTACCCGGAAGCGCGGTCGCGGATTAACGGAGAAGAAGCCGACAACTGCATGAGCGAGTGTTCGGGACGGCGCGTCTCTAGAGCCAGAGTGGTCAGACTGCTTTTACTTACCTGGAGCATGTGAGAACGCTCTGCTGCTCGTGTGTGTATATCTTATCTTTATAAAACTGTTTTGCACTATACATCTCTTTTTTCCACATAAACATTGGGAGCTCACACTCATACAAACGTACTAAAATAAAGGACCTAGATAAATATAACACTGACAACGCCTCATTTTTTCTGACACCACGTGAGTGGGCAGTTTATAATAATTCTGAGCACAATTTATCAACAGTAGCATTTTGTGCATTATTTATATTTTTTTCTGTTTTATGATCCTGAAGAGGATTGCACATTGACGTTTTTGAAGATTTCTTAACTGTTGCCTCTAATTATTAGACATCTTCCTGCACTCTTTAGACTGCTGTCTGTAGCTTTATGAGCGAGTTTCACTCCACTGCATTTTTCCTGAGTAATGAAAATATGTCGCCCAACACCCAGAATAAGACTCAGGTGCTTGCAGACGTGTATGAGTTGTGTTTCTAATACCCGGCAGGAATATTAGCCCAATAAATTCCACTGTGTGTACTTAGTGTCAGCTTATTATTAACTTTACGGATTATTAATAAATCAGCTACAGCAACTCAAACAGCATTTTTCTTTATGTCCAAGTAATACATATATAAGGGTGTCACTTACAAATGCACAAATGTGTTATTTTAATTGAATTTACAGTCTTGCTGTTTAAAGAGAGAACAGATTTAAAATTTGCTAAATAATAGAGATTGGGAACCTAGTTAATATGACTTAATCGATGCCTATAAAATTGGAATATATAGTAGGTGACATGCTTGATATTGTGTTTCAGTTGTGTATCAGTGTGTAGTGTGTGTACTGCGTGCATCATTGTGTCTACATGCGTATTCGGAAGTGTTAGTGAATGTGAGCCCTGGGGAGCATCAGATGCCAGAATTAGAGGTCAGTAGCTATAAAGGACACCAACAAAAATTAGTGTCTACAAAATGTTTGCCTTGTCTGTCTCTCCCCTGTAACAGAATAGAAATGTAATAAAAGCTGCCAAGAATGGTTATGTTTCTCTGTGTAATCAGCACCGCTCATTTGACTGGAATGCGTCACCTCCTTTTAGATCACACACATTTACTTTATTTTTCATATTAAATTCAATAATAGTGTGTGAGCTGCATACCACTGAATGCAAGCTTCTTAACTACACATATGATGGAAAGTAGGACTGATTTGTGATGAAGGGGACCCCCTTCCCCCAAAGCCCTTTGCTCTCCTATAAATCTGGTGCTGTTTTTTATTAGCTGGGAGACTTTGCTATATACAGATGTAGCGAGACTTAGCGGCCTATACTTGAAGACTTCATTTAAAAAAATCGCCGGGCCATTTAATTTGCCAGTTTTTTTGCGTTGCTGTCACGGTATCAGAAAGCCTCGATTTCCTGTGATAGCAAAATTCCCAAATCGGGCGAGTAGCCGGCGACGTGTCGGGTGGGTAGCGGGTGAGGGTGGGTTAACCACTTAATAACTATAGCGGTTATTAACCGCTAAGGTGATTAAGGGGTTAGTGGCCATTAGATTGTATTTTTTCTTGTATTCTTGCTTGCATCGGAGGACATGGACCTGGAGTGTGCTGACGAGGACGTCCTTCATGATGGCAGGGGTAGGTTGAACGTTTTATTTACTTTATTAATGCTGGCTGGCTAATGTTTGACTTTATAATGGTCAAATGCACTATTATCCATATGTGGATAATAATAATTTAGCCAATTTCTGTACTGGATGTGTTTGGGGGTGTAGGAGGGGGGGGGGGTAGAGGAGGTGGGTAGTAGGGTTGTTGTGTGTAAAAATATTTATTGTGGGTAGTGAGGATGGGTGAAGTTGGCATTTGGCCCTTGGTGGGTGTTTATACCTACCGGGTGGGTAACAGGAGCTATAAACCGCTAAGGTAATGAAGGGGTTAACTCCACCCACAAACCCCCTGCCCCCCTCCGCAAGGCCTAAACACCCACCAAGGGCCTAACCCCGCTACCCACAATAAAGATGGCACTGGTAGTTAACCCCTTCATTGCCTTAACGGTTAGGTAAGTTAATGAAGTTGCCTGTAAATGCATTTTAATTGCATGGGATCCATGCCGGGGTTCTCTGGAGTTGATATTACTGTGTATCAGCTCCCAGAGACTTACGGCATCAATTCGATGCAGGAAAAAAACATTTGTTTTTTAAGTCCTCTCTCGCCGCCTCTCAGCGGGTTCTCGCCAGCCTCACACCAACTTTTCCTGGCATGTGAATTTTGGGAGAAACTCGCCCTTCTAGAGTCCTGATTAGCCTCGATAAACTAATCCAGACTACTAGAATTGCACGAGTTTCAGAACCTGCAGATAAGCGGCTTATCGCCGGTCAGCCGGTGGTTTTTTTTTGACGGCTGAAAAATTGGGCGATGTATGCCTTTATCGCCCACTTATCGAGGCTTACTGAATAGCAGAAGGCATTTTGGCCGATAAGTGCTCGATACGTGGCTTATCGAGGCTTATAGAATAGGCCCCCTTGTGTCTTCGGAGCCTAAGTCCAGGTCCCCAGTGGCCACTGTGGCCCTTGCTCCGGCGTGCGCGCCACACAGCACAGCCCTCTATGGGGCAGGTCCCTGTGGCCGTATGTGTGTGGGTGCACAAAGCGCGATGACGCGCGCGCTGGAAGGGAAGACAGGAATTTTGTCGGCGGGCAGGCAATAGAAGGGCAGATATGCCCCATCATGGCCCCGCCCACCACGCGCCCCATGGCTCCTCTACAGACCCCAGATCGCGGCTTTTATCTGTGCACGCGCCACTCGGTCATCAGGCGCGTGTGCAGCAGTTAATACTGGGGCCGTAGCCTAAAGTCGCCCGCAGCTCCGGACATAATGCTGCTGCAGTCGCTCGCGGGGGTCCATGCTTCCGTATCTGACCCACCCACAGCGATAACCCTCTGGCAGCAGGGTATTCGCGATCCCACTGCTTGCCACAATGCCGAAAACAGTAAGTCTGGCTACATCTGTAATCTCAAATACTGTCCCCCCCCCCCCCCCCACCATTGTGTTTGTAAGTCTAAGGGTCGTTTACTAAAACCCTTGTAATGCTGCAGAAAGATTTAAAGAAAGCTTAAGATTTCTGGAGCAATTAATCACAGCCTCTCTGCTTCATAACTAGTGTGCCCGGGAAGAACTAAGGTTCCGCTTAGCAGCCTCAGCCAAGCGTTCAGCGGGATACGGTACATTACCTACTGGGAATTGATCGGAAGCACCAACAGGGAGCAGTTCATTGAAGTTACAGTACTGTGAGGAGTTTAAATCCTTGTCCATGGGATAGAAGATATTGGCTTACCAGATAAGATCTCCTGTATTATTTTCTACTAACGCAGTTAAGTTGGTTAGATCACGTGTCACCGTTGTTATAGTAATAAACATGACCAATTAAGGGGCAGATGTACTAAGGTCATGTAAAATCCAGGCAAATAACGTGATGTTGCCTAAATAAGTAACAGATGTTTGTTTCCCTGAGTTTAACAGATATCCACTAAAAATGTGCTTTGTAATTAATGCACATGCATTCCAACCATGCAACGCATGTGCACTAAGGCCTCGGTCCCGCTGCGCTCGTTGGCGCGGGCGGCCACACGCGAGTTCCCCACCAGCAGGGGAATCCTCCCGAGCTGGTCCAGGTCCCCCCTGGTGGCACAGCGCACTACACGCTGTGCGCGTCAGCCGCTATGGGACACAAGAAAATGGTGTTCCCTAGCGTTGACGCGTCACGTGGTGTGGCTGTAAGCCAATGGGGAGGGGAGGCTTTGGGAAGAGGTGAGGCTTCGGGGAGCGGGGAGGAGTGTGGAGTGACAGCAGCGTGAGTGCATGTCTGTGTGTGTGTCTGAGTGCGTGTGTGCCTGTCTGTGTGTGTGTCTGAGTGCCTGTCTGTGTGTGTGTGTGTGTGTCTGAGTGCGTGAGTGCCTGCCTCTGTCTGTCTGTGTGTGTGTGTGTATGAGTGCCTGCGTGTGTGTGTGTGTGTGAGTGCCTGCGTGTGTGTGCCTTCGTGTGTGTGTTGCTTACCTTCAATCAGCAGCTCCAGCCCGAGTCCGTGGAGGGAGGGGGGGGAGAGTAGCGGGTCCCTCCGCTCAAGCCACGCCCCCCCTCCCGCCCACCTCCCGCTCCGGCTCCCGCTCCCTACAGACCGCATATCGCGGTCTGTGTATGTCAGCGCTCCGCCTGTCTGCAGTGCGGGCACGCTGACTCTGGGAGCGGGGCCTTAGCCTTACATACATGTCACACCCATGCACGGGCGTCCGCAGGAGGGGGCAAGGGGGGGCACTTGCCCCCCCCTGGATCACTCGCAGCCCCGAGATCCCGGAGGGCAAGCAGGGTGTCCGGCCTGCTGCCTGTGGGCCTGCTCCCCCTCCCAACGTGGGACGGAGGGTGGGGACCCAACTCAGCCAACCCAGCATCCACCGCGCGCGTGCGCCAACCCAGGTTCCCCCGCACGTGCCTCCTGTCCCAGGCAGCAGCCGCAGGGGATGCTGGAGCCGCCTGCCAGTCTGACGTGTCCCCCCCCAGCCCACCTCCGCGCGCCAACCCAGCAGCTGGTGTGGGAGATGCTGCAGTCGCCCGCAAATCTCGCCCCCCCCCTAGCCACCCACCTCCAGGCGCGTCGAACCCGGCAGCATGCCGCAGGGGATGCGGCAGCCGCAGCCTAGTCCACACAGCCCCCCTTTCCCTCCCAGCCGCCCCCTCCCCGACCTCGCCAGCCGCCGCCTCACCCCTCCTCACTCCCGCCCCAGCCGGGCTCTCCCCCTCCCCACCAAGCCCGCCCCCCCCCCTGTTCCATCCTCAAGGTACCCAGCCGTCCCCCCTCATCCCCTACCTTCCCATGCCGCCCCCCCTCTGTGCCCTCCCAGCCATCCACCCCCCCCTCCCTCCCAGCCGCCTATAGGCCCTCCCAGCCGACCCCATCCGCCCCCCCCTCCCTCCCAGGGCGCCCCCCCCCTCCCTCCCTCCCAGCACTCGGGAATGAGGTGGCTCTCATTGGTAGCACTACCAATGAATTAAAATTATGCCCCCCCAAAAAAAAATTCTGCGGACGCCCATGCACCCATGTGCACGTTCAAATTGAAATAAATACACAATAGATACTGTAGGGAAAGTTGCATGTTACCCTTACCTCACAGGTGTGAGGGTGGATCAGGAGGCTTCCACCTCTGCTGCTGAGGATCCTGCTAGCTGAATCAGGAGCCTAACATTCACAGATGAGGAGTTAGAGATCCTGATCAATGGGGTGGTGGATCACCAAGCCAAATTATTAGGGGAACTGTGACCTAAAACAGTACAGTGGAAAAGAACCACATATGGGTCAATATACAGTACGCTAAATGCCCCGGGGAATGGTGTCCTCATTGTGGATATGCTAAAGAAGCGCTGGAGAGGCAGCAAGAGACAGCAAGAGGAAACTAAAGAGAAAACTGTCTGACCATGTACCCAGGCATGGCACACCATGTACCATGTACCCAGGCATGGCACACCATGTACCATGTACCCAGGCATGGCACACCATGTACCATGTACCCAGGCATGGCACACCATGTACCATGTACCCAGGCATGGCACACAGGAGGGGGGCGGCCACGCCAACTTACTCTTTCCAGGAGAAGTGATCTCACCTTCCCAGGTAGTTGGGCTTCCATCGCTGGGGGACACAGAGGATCTTCCACAGGAGAACCGGGTATGTAAAAATAGACATCAAACAGTGTATATCAATCTAATGTATACATGTAAAAGTATACACTACCTTCTATAGCACACATTACAATATAGTTTGCAAATCACTCACAATAAGCTACAGTATATGTGACATGCTTACATTAAAGATCTCATTCTTCAAGCAAACTACAGGTTATGTATTTAATATTACATTCATTTAACAATAACTGTACAGTTTTCATTCTATTCTCATAGGAATTTTAACTATTCCCCATTAGATCACAAAATACACTCTTTTAACTATACTTACAGTGTGGTATGCAAACTCTGTATATAGTATTTCATTTCTGTCTATTTTCTACCTTTCTGAATGTAACCCTCTCTTGGAGGACTACTATTTCTGTAAAGGGTTAATTTCCTTACACAGTACACTATAGCATGGTCACTAAAAATGTCAGGAAGGATGCAAGAGGATTGGATTCTGCTGGGATTTGAGAAGAGAATGCAGTCTAGCAAGGAGTGGTTGTGAGATGTCAGGTTTACCCGTGTGGGTTGGAAAATGAGTTGTGATAGGTAAGTGACTTGCGTTCTGTCTGGATTTTGTGGTTTTTAGGGTTCAGCTGATTGAAGTTGAAATCCCCAAGAACTAGCAGCTCACTCTTCTCATTCAGAGAGGAAATGGAGCCAAGAAACTGGGTGATATCAGTCAGGGACTGTACAGGGGACTTACTATTGCCCCTACAGTAAGACGCATAATAATCTTACAAATCGTTAGCGGAATTGTAACTGTAATTTCCGCACCATGACCCAACTGATGCGTTAGCACATGACTAATGTGACAAACTGACTGGTACTGTCAACCGACTTACCTAGGAAATGCAGCAAGCAGCTGAGAACATTCAACCAGTGTCGACTGTGTCCTCTCCTGCTGCATCAAGTGACTTGTTGGCTACCTAGGGGGTTCTCTGAAGATAGCCAGTCACATTGTTCCTCTTCCTGCTGCTACTTGCTTGAGTCCACGTACTGTAGGCAACAAGGAACCCAAGTTGCTCCTAGGAGTGGGAGGCCATGTACAAGAGACTCTAGCCCGCCTTTCCCTTCTGCTGAAAAAAAATTGGGTTCATTGTCAATTTGCATTGTTTACAGTATGTAACATTGTGTTTGATTGCGTTATTTTCAGCCACAGTGCTAAATGTGTGAATGAATACATTTTCAGTTAAGTATTCATGTCTCTCTGTAATTAGTCAAATTAATAGTTATAATGTCATAGCACACACATAATTTGGTTAGTACACAATATGTAAGAAATCATGGTAACTCTTAGAAACGTATCATACATTAACTTTAAACAAATAAATACATGATACAGTTTATTACATAACCCAAGTGATACTTTATCAGATGCACCTCTTAATGTGTTTCTGAATGGTATATAATTGTTAATATATGTCTTAGTCTGACACGTATAAATATTTCAATGGAAAGTGCTAAGTACCATGTCAAAATAATGTATTAGGGTACCACTTTTTACATCCATTTGTCATTATAGCCTAGTGACGGAAATAACATTAGGATAATGATGGCCTGGCTGTGATTAACAGCAACGTTAGGTGTGACCTATTTATCCTAACGTTATTTCCCTGTGTTATCCATAATGGAGCTTAGTGTGTCTGCGATCTTAGGCTAATGGGTAATTAGCATCTTATTTGCATATGCGTTACCATAACATCCGTAGGAATGTATAGATATGTTATTTCAGTGGTTAACAGTTATCATAACTAGGGATGGGGACATTTTCGCAGGAATTCGAATTCACCGTGAATTTGCAAGTTCTTTTTATCTGCGGATTTCTGCGTATCTGTCTCAGAAAGGCAGATTTGGTTTTTTTTGTTGTTATCACTGAAAATCAGCAGAGATCAGAAGTATTCTGTGACAGGAGAAGCTGAAACCGCTGCTTGGGTCAGTGCTCGGGCTGCTGCTCTGAACAGCAGAGGTTCTGGCTTCTAGTACTGTTGAACGTAACAACACTGCCCTTGTTCCTCACAAGGCGCCTTCGGCTTAACAATATAGGTCTCATGGAAATCCTTGTAGGAAGTGTGGGGTGTGCATCATTTAAATACATTTTGCAGGTACTATTAGTATATCTCCCAAGTATCTAAGGTGGGCTCCTTTTTGAGCACAGGTGTTTCTCCATGTTATTTGAAGGGAGGTTTGCGGGGATATATACAGTGCTTGGGACTCCCAGCCAAACCCATATTCCAGGGTCTTTTTCCGAATCCATGCGGACTAGATCCGATGGGGGATTAGTGTGCATCCAGCCACATCTTTTAGTGCCCAACCCGCCTTCAGATTTCCGTTTGCAGACATCGGATTTTGGTAAAAAAAATCAGTGGATGTTCGCGCGTTCACCCATCTCTAATCATAACCTTATTCTCTTTAGTGCATAGGCGTTAGGATTCATTTAATGTTACATTTGGTTAATGTTATGTTAAATAGGAACTTTGTGCATCTGGGCATAATTGTGTTTAAAAGAAGACATGTTTGGTATCTATTATATAAGTTTCCCTGCTGGCTGACCTATTTCCTAGACTCAGATAGAGCAATATTACTCGATGACTAGATTAATGACCCATTGTCTTTCTGCGTACTGTGCCTTCTCTTTATGTGGGACAGAGGCTGTCACCCTGGGGACCGGATCACAATGTCTGCATGGGTGTAATACCAAATGGGAATAAGACTCAATCACACGGTAAAGTAGAGGACACAGCCACATGGGACTTACATTCTTCTTGGATACTTAGCTAGCCCAATACCAGGGCAATAAAGAGAGAAGCATCAAAGGAGACATGCAGTGAATTATACAGTAAGATTGGGATCTCTAGGCATCTGCCATTATTACTATCTATAACAGTGGTTATAAACCTTATTTTGTGATTGTGAAATTCTGGGGAACCCCAAACCTTGCCCCCGTCTCCCCCCCCCCCCCGCCGATCCATCTCTTTACACCCTCCCATCGTCCCCATCTCACTCTTCCCCCCCCCCGTCGCCCCCATCTTTCTCCCCCGTCACCCTGTCTCTCTCCCCCTCACACTCTCCTGCGTACGCTCTTTCTCCCCTTCACACTCTCCCCCTTGCATTCACAAACAGACACACTCCCCCCTCTCACTTACACATACACCCTCCCCTCTCACTTACATACATACTCTCTCAATTATACACACACTCTCTCACTTACACACACACACTCTCACACAAGCACACACACACACTCTCCCACTTACACTCTCCCACTTATACACACACACATACACTCCCCTCCCCACACGCACACTCTCCCACTTACACACACAGCCACACACACACACACTCTCCCCACTCTCCCTTACACATACACACACTCCTCACACTTACACATACACACACTCTGCCACTTTCACACACATACACACCCTCTCTCACACACACACACACACACACGCCACACACCACACACCCCCCCACACACACACACCACCCACACACACACACACCCCACCACACACACACACACCACCCCACACACACACACCTCCCAACACACACACACACCACACACACACACACTCTCCCACTTACACATACACACTCTCACACTTACACATAACACACACTCTGCCACTTACACCACATACACACCCTCACACCCTCACACACACACACACACACACACACACACCACACACACACACACACACAACACACACACACACACACACAACACACACACCACAACACACACACACACACACACTTCACTTCAAATCTTCTTCGCCCAATCCTTCCTCTCCCTCCTGTCACCTAATTTGACTCTACTTCCATTGCCACCAAGCAAAAAAAGGATAGCAGTAACCGTCAGCTGCTGAATCTCAGGATCTTGCCGGTCACTGCTGTTGGTTGTGCCGCCATCTGCCGTCAGGGTGGGACCATGGGATAGTTCCACAGCTCCAAGAAAATTAATTCTAGACACCTGAAACTTTGCATATATACTAAGGGGACCCTAGGTGTGCACAGGGGTAATTGTTTTTTTCTCCTGTTCTAATGAGGCTGCTTTCTTGGTCGGTTTCTCATGTGAGGCTGCTAATTGGCCTTTGCTTGCAAGGAGGTATGTGATTTGTCGCTGCACTGAGCTTGCGGCCTTTCAGACATTCCTTAGGGAGTAGAGTAGGCTGCAGGCGTGTAAAAGAAGGAGTGGGGAAGGTTGGGTGTGGGGAGGGGGGGAGGAAGTGTGGAGAGATGGGGAGGAAGTGTGAGAGAGGGGAGCCGTTTGCTCTCTTTTTCCGTCCGCTTTCTCTTTTTTCTCCGTCTTCCTCTCTTTGGTCTCTACCGCTTGCTCCCGTCTTTCGCCGCTTCGCGCTTTTGCGGTCCGCTTTTCGCGTCTTCGTGCCGCGTGCTCCTATTCGTCCTCGTTCCGCTGCTTTTTCTCTCTTTTTTCCGCTCTCTTTTGTCTTCATCTGGCTCGTTTGGTCCTTGCACTCTTCTCTCTTTTTCTTCCCCTTTCTCTCTGTTTATCTTCCTCTGGTAGTCGCTCTTTGCTGTCTTCTTCTCGTCGTCGTCCTCTTTCTCTCATTTCCTTCCTGCTTGTCTCTTTTCTTCCGCTTTCTCTCTGTCTTGCCTCGTCTACCGGGGGTGCCTCGTTCTCTCTTTTTCGGCCGCGTCCCGCGCGTGTCGTCCTCGTGCGCGCGTTTGTCTGCCTCTTGCGCTCCTCTCTGCTTTCTCGGTTTTTTCGTGCTGCCTCCCCCGGTTCCTTCCTCTTCATCTCTTTTCCGTCCTCTCTCAGCTCGCTTTCCTTTCTCCCCTTTTTTCTCAGTTTTTTCTCCCTCCCCCCCCCCCCCTACGAGGGGAGGTAGAGAGGTGGAGAGAGGTGTAGAGGGTAATGGTATAAGAGAGAGGGAGAAAGGGGAAGAGAGGAGGGGTTGTGAACAGAGGAAGGTCAGTGATGTGGTGTGATTTGTCACTGAGGTTGGGTCAGTAAGAGGGGTGGATGTCCACTATAATTTGAAGAAAAAAAAGTGGCAGTGAGTGGGGCTTCAGGGTGCAGGGGCCTCACCCAACCGCGGTGTCCCAAATAGTACTACAGCTCCAGCAAACAGAGAGCATGGTCAAAAGATAAAAAAAAAAAAAAAAAAAAAATCATTTATTGAACATATTTAAAAAAAACGGCGGGTGTAACACTCCTATACGCTTTCGAAGGGCAGGGTCTAGTTTATGTAACCACTCACCACAGTCATGAATATTTGTGTTTTCACTAAGAAAATCTCATTAGATCAAACTGACATCATTATAACTTTGGATTCATATGTCCAATATGTCTATGTTCTCCTGATCATCATATAAGATTTATCATTATATTTTGTACCTAGTACTTGAGCACCTGTACCCTGACCACATCCCTAAGCCACCCACATAGTGGAATTATAATTCCACTATGTGGGTGGCTTAGGGATGTTTGGTCATGGGCCAGGTGCTCAAGTACTAGGTACAAAATATAATGATAAATTTATATGATGATCAGGAGAACATAGACATATTGGACATATGAATCCAAAGTATAATGATGTCATGTTTGATCTAATGAGATTTCTTAGTGAAAACACAAATATTCTGATGTGGTGAGTGGTACATAAACCTAACCCTTCCCTTCGAAACGCGTAGGAGTGTTACACCCGCCGTTTTTTTTAAATATTTTCAATAAATGATTTTTTTTTTTTTTTATCTTTTGACCTGCTCTCTGTTTGCTGGAGCTGTAGTACTATTTTGGGACACCCGGTGGGTGAGGCTGCACCCTGAAGCCCCACTCACTGCCACCTTCAAATTATAGTGACATCCACCCCTCTTACTGACACCAACCTCAGTGACAATCACACCACATCACTGACCTTCCTCTGTTACAACCCCTCCTCTCTTCCCCTCTCCCTCTCTCTTATTACCCTTACCCTCTACACCTCTCTCCACCTCTCTACCTCCCCTCGTAGGGGGGGGGGGGGAGGGAGAAAAAACTGAGAAAAAAGGGGAGAAAGGAAAGCGAGCTGAGAGAGGACGGAAAAGAGATGAAGAGGAAGGAACCGGGGGAGGCAGCACGAAAAAACCGAGAAAGCAGAGAGGAGCGCAAGAGGCAGACAAACGCGCGCACGAGGACGACACGCGCGGGACGCGGCCGAAAAAGAGAGAACGAGGCACCCCCGGTAGACGAGGCAAGACAGAGAGAAAGCGGAAGAAAAGAGACAAGCAGGAAGGAAATGAGAGAAAGAGGAAGAAAAAAGACAGAAACGAGGATCTGACCCCGAGAGGACGACACGAGAGAAAGCGGGAAGAAAAAGAGAGACAAGAGGAAGGACAACGAGCGCAAGATGAAGCAAAAGAGAGAAAAGAGGAAGCACCGCGCGAACGAGGACTGACAAGGCGAGCACGCGGCACGAAGACGCGAAAAGAGGCCGCAAAAGCGCGAAAGCGGCGAAAGACGGGAGCAAGCGGAGAGACCAAAGAGAGGAAGAGGAGAAAAAAGAGAAAGCGGACGAAAAAGAGAGCAAACGGCTGAGAGAGGGGGAGGAAGAGTGAGAGAGGGGGAGGAAGAGTGAGAGAAGGGGAGGAAGAGAGGGGGAGGAAGAGTGAGAGAGGGGGAGGAAGAGTGAGAGAGGGGAAGGAAGAGTGAGAGGGGGAGGAAGAGTGAGAGAGGGAGGAAGAGTGATAGAAGGGGAGGAAGAGTGAGAGAGGGGGAGGAAGAGTAAGAGAGGGGGAGGAAGAGTGAGAGAGGGGGAGGACGAGTGAGAGAGGGGGAGGATGACTAAGAAAGGGAGAGGAAGAGTAAGAGAGGGGAGGAAGAGTAAGAGAGGGAGAGTGAGACAGAGGGGGTGAGAAACACACGAGGGGAGGTAGAGGTTGAGAGGAGGAGTGTGAGAGGTAAGGGTATAAGAGAGGGAGGGGAAGAGGAGGGGGTGTAAAGAGGAAGGTCAGTGATGTGGTGTGAGTGTCACTGAGGTGTGTCAGTAAAGAGGGTGGATGTCACTATAATTTGAAGTGGCAGTGAGTGGGGCTTCAGGGTGCAGCCTCACCCACCGAGGTGTCCAAAATAGTACTACAGCTCACAGCAAACAGAGAGCAGGGTCAAAAGATAAAAAAAATCAATTTATTGAAGAAATATTTAAAAAAAACGGAGGGTGTAACACTCCTACGCGTTTCGAAGGGAAGGGTATAGGTTATGTACCACTCACCACATTCAGGGAATATTTGTTCTTCACTAAGAAATCTCATTAGATCAAACACTGACATCATTATACTTTGGATTCATATGTCCAATATGTCTATGTTCTCCTGATCATCATATAATATTATCATTATATTTTGGACCTAGTACTTGAGCACCTGGACCACTGACGCACATACCCTAGCACCCACTTAGGTGGAATTATTGATCAGGTTAAAGAGGGCGTCATTATCGATTGATTCAGTTTCAAGTCTGCAATGGAAAAGATGGCTCCAGAGTACGGCAACCCATGCGAAGCCGGGTACTTATAGCTAGTATAGCTAGTATAGCTAGTATAGCTAGTATATAATAATGTACGACTTCGGCTACCAAGGCTGTATTTAAAGAGATACGGTTGGAGACTGCTCTGTCTCCTACCTATTAATGGCATGGCTCACTACTAGAGCTGTACAAGCATCAGGTATAAATATCATGTTCTCACTGGAAGCCACTAAGGGAAGGCAGTCTCCCTGCAGAACGGGGAATCGGCTGCACGCGCCGCCAGTCTCGTGGGCGCGCGTGCAGCGGAGGTACTGGGGCCTCAGCCTTAGGCCTTAGGGAAGGCAGTCTCCCTGCAGGATTTGTAATATGCGGCTGCACTCCTCCATAGTTGTGACCGACATCTTATCCTTATTATCTCTCTGGAATCACCATTATCAATAAGAAGTTTATTTTAATAGAGTAAGATTGCAGAAAATATCAGTATCTATAAATCAAAAGTCTCTGAAATCTATTTACTAAACTCTTTCGGCTGTAAAACCACAGAGAAAACAGCACCAGATTGATCAAAGAAAACGATCCCCCTTAAATTATTTTGCATTGTTTTTTACTCCATTTTGCAGCCAGGAAACCTTGGTAAATATACCCATCTGTTTCAAACTTTCGACAGCTGCGTGGGATGTATTTAATTACGTCAAATACAAAATGTAAATGTTTACTTTTCTGGTGTTGGGTGCGGAGATGCCTTACAGTACATGGGGCTTTAACAGGTAAACGATGTTAAGAGGTATGCTTGTATGGTGGCAAACAGCTGTAGGATGCAAGAGCTAAGATAACAGAGAGAGAGAGAGAGAGCGAGAGAGAGAGATATACATATCATTCACAACAGACATAACCTTTCTACTCACTAGGATTTCACTGATAAACAGAAACGGTTGATGCTCAATCTGAAGAGGAGCCTGGTATTCATCATTCTGCTGCATAGAACGAGGTCATGCTGTTAAAGTCTGTGTGCTGAGAAGTGTGAAGGCTGGAGAAGCAAAACAGCTGAGTCTGTGCTGGTTCCACAACACATTCTCTGCTAGACAGCTTTGCTACATTTTAACACAGCCAACAGCATTGCTTCATGCTGATGCGGTTGATATATTTCTGCATCTTGTGCTTGTGTGATGTAATGTCTAAACTACACGGCCAAATTAGGCCGTTTGGGACTTTCAAACTCTTTCAGGCTTCTGGAAACCAACATGATATCTTATAATCTGCAGCAGTGCTGTTAGCTATGTTCAATTGACCTGCTGTATAATGTTTCCTATCAAAGACCCTCAGGCTCTACAAGTCTTGCTCATTCATAACTACTAACTCTGCCAGGGGTCAGCAACCTCTCAAGGAAGAAGAGCCATTGTATGAAAAATGTCTTTTTCCAACATATTACACCCCCACAAACACATACATATACTGTACACACACACACACACACACACACACACACACACACACACACACACACACACTGGGACTCTCTCCCTCACTGTCCTGCCGGTGGCTGCAGGGAGAAGGGGGCGGGGGGGGTCGGCTTTCTGCAGGTACAGCAGAGAGGCAGGTAAGCAGCTGGGGAGATGCCGGGTGCGGCGGCAACAAGTGGCCTGATCAGTGCCTCCCCCCCACAGCCACCGCCAGGATAGTGAGGAAGAGAGGCAGCAGCTGGGGGTCGGCAACCTGCAGAAAGCCGACACCTCCCCTCCCCTGCCCCGTTCTCCCTGCAGCCACCGGCAGGACAGTGAGGGAGAGAGGCAGCAGCTGGGGGTCGGCAACCTGCAGAAAGCCGCAAGAAGTAGCGGAAAGAGCCACATGCAGGTTAACGACGCCATAACTATGCATTACTTTACGGCCCTGAGTGATCCGATCCCACAACCTCAGTGCTCAAAGGCAGCAGCTCTAGTGATGAGCTTAATCAGCTGCTGGACAGCTCCGCTGCCTCTGTGTACAGTACTTCAGAACTCTACAAGTTTACCTGGCTAGCCAACTACTGCTGCGTCTTTGCTCAATGAGGCAAACCATGTGCACCCCAAAACTGGAACAACCTACCGGAGAATCTCACATCTACCACCAGTCTAAGTTCTTTCAAGACCAAAGCTGTCTCACATTTTAATCTGGTCTGTAACTGTTACATACGCCCATAATATATAGTATCTCTAACTGTGCACACAATGTCTTGTATATAATGTATAACCTGCTCATTTATGTAACTGTATTTGTAAACATGTATTATTTGTAATGTAACTCCTATGCCCAGGACATACGTGAAAACGAGAGGTGACTCTCAATGTATTACTTCCTGGTAAAACATTTTATAAATAAACAGACACACCCCTTGGCTTCCTTTAAAGCCGGCTGCTTCCTGGTTGCCAGATCAACGTGGTGAAGCGCTATTGTTCCAGTTTCTGAATTAAGACTCTTTTGTGTATCCTGACCAGGTGTGTTGCTGATTAGCTCATTCATGCCGCCTGCCCTGACCTCCATGGCCTGTTCTGACCTATTCCCTGTCTCCTCCTTTTGCAACTGCTCTCTGTCTAATTGCTTGGGGTTCCTGTTTCTCACTTGCTCTGATCCAGGTCTGTGTCCCAGCTATAGGGATTTTCTCTCTGACTCCAGGCCACCTTGTTTCCTTGCCTAGCACGTTCAATGTGTGATTTTAAGCAAAGTCTAATGAAAAGGCGCTATAATATAAACACAGGAACACTGATATACAGTATGCTATGATGCATAAAATAAAAAATACACTGACACACATATAGTACTTATATACCATTGTAAGCTGCACTTGTTTCTCTTATTAGTGCTTTTCTTCTTGCTGCATATATTAACTGAACACAATCTAAGCTTCAATTTAAAACTGCCACACTCCTAGTAATGTTTATTAAATGACACTCAAAATCAATGTGACAAGTCAGTTTGATCTGGTTTTGGTTTGCTTGCGTTCGCATGTGGTAGCGATAGAGGTTATATGAAGCAAACGTTTTCCTCTACTTATTTGTGTGTCAATTTATACACTTCCAGGTCAGAGTTGGTGTATAAATCTGTGTGGCCCATATGTCAAATGTATCGAACGTGATAAACAAGATTCCTATGTTTAACATAGAGTAGGTAATGGATGGAATAGTAGATAGTCTGCCCTGCATGTTATTAACACAATCAGCTAGATACTTAACCCCCATGAGCATGCATAATTGTTGCTTGTGGGACTTTATTTATTTTCTTTATAAATTGGCTGCCACATCAATATGTGAACCATTTGATGTGTGCACAGGTTGCAATGCATGAATAACAAACATGATTAAAACACTGTGCAGTTATCTCTGGCAATGAAGGTGTTATGAAGGAAACACATTTCTGCCCCATGCAGAAACGGATCACGCACAGCAGCAGTGTGATTGCTTACAGAATAATCCATATGTTTTATTCCGGGCCGACGGGAAAGTATTACCTCCCTCAAGCATTTCATCAACTCGGAGGCATTGCTACCTTACCTATTTGGCATGCAAATGTACTTCTCTAACCTACAGAGCACAAACAGTTCACTATTTGATTGAAATCCTACAGTACTGCCACTGAAAATGTTCGTGGAAGAGACAGACAGTGATAGAGTGAGGAAGTGAAGGTGTGATAGGAGAAGGGAAAATAAGCACTAGATGCAGAGAAAGATGAAAGTGTTGCTAGAGAGCATAGCATATCAATAACCAAATATTAAGCAGCTGGAGAATGGCCAAAAGAAACATCTGTGCCGACTTCAGGTTCCCAGGTTTAAATCCTGGCCCGATTTACTCAACCTTCACTGGAGGCAGATAAAATGAGCTGTCTGTGTAGTGATTTATGTTAACGCTCCATGTATGAAATGAATATGGGGTTAAGACTAGAGACGGGTGAATCCGCCCAAATCCATTTTGCGGTGTAAAATACATGGACGGATTTTGATCGGTTGTGCTCTGCGCTGATTAATCAGAATCCACCATTGGGTACAATCTTTTGTCGGAGTCTTAAGAATCCGCTGAAATCCATGGATTGGATTCTGCAAATCTATCTGCCGGTTGCGGAATCCGCGGAGTGTATTGGTAATAATGATTAAAAATATCTGCAAAATGCAAATTGCTTTTTTTGAGATTGATCCATGGACCAAAGGAACCGGTCGATCCGCTGCGGATCCAAATCAGCACCAAAAATGTGTCCATCTCTAGTTAAGTTTATGTCTGCTGTAGAAAATCCTCATTGACATCAATTGGGATGTTCGACTGAAAGCGGGCAGATAGGATAAGGCCCTATTTATTCTTTTCAATATGCAGATATAGCTCAGTTTAAGGGGCCAATGCACTAAACTCCGATAGAAAAAAATCACCCGGGTTTTTAAATCGCCATTTTTGACAGCGTTGCTATCACGGTGCAGAAATCCCCGAATACCACTGATAGCAACATTTGCAAACATGGCGAGTAGCCGGCGACGAGATGATCGCTCCTGTTTAAAGGGCTCATCTGGCGAGTTGTTTCTGCTGCAGAGAGAGAGAGCCGCCTCCCCCTGCGCAAATCTCGGCTGAATTTTTTTTTAATTTTAATTTTATTACTAGTGTATTGTAGCATAGGGTCTCCGGAGCAGAACTGCGTTCATTTCAGGTACAGGAACCCCCTGGTTCCAGAAATACAGGCCCCATTATGGGGTGCCGGTGTCTCCTATGCATTTGATTCCCACGGTTACATGACGCAGGACATTTACATGCATAGGAGATACCGGCACCCCATAACGGGGCCTGTATCTCGGGAAGCAGGGGGTCCCCGAACCTCAAATCAACAAGGTTCTGCTCTGCAGACCCCCTGCTACAATACACTAGTATTACAATTTATATTAAAATATGTAATAACCACCAATACACAACCCACCTCCCTGTGCCCCCACATAAAACCATTATTTATTTATTTTAACAAAGGATTGATAACATAGGCCGGCGGGTGTCCCCAGGTGTTCCCAATGGGTGTCCGGGGGTCCTCGGATGGTCCCTGCGGGTCCCCGTTGGCCTGCAGTACCAACCCTGTTCTAAAATAAATAAAGATGGCATACATTTTAATAAAAACACCCCCCCTTCCACACCATACACATCATACAACATAGTAATGGGCAAAATAACTATTTTCCAGATATGAATAATAGCTAATTTGCCCATTATTAAATCAAACATTAGCCAGTCAGCATAAATAAAGTAAAAAAAAAACATTATACTTACCCCTGCCACCATAAAGGGCATCTCATAAGCATACTGCAGGGCCATGTCCTCTTAAGTCAGAAAGAAAACATACAAAAATACAATCTAATGGCCCCTATCCCCTTAATCACCTTAGCGGTTAATAATTGCTATAGTAATTAAGGGGTTAACCCACTCTCCCCTACTACCCACCCAGGAGGCCTAACCATCCTCCCCAGGCAACTACCCCCCTCCACCCATTCATTGGTACAGTGGGTACATCATGCCCATATAATATGGGCATGATTTAACACTATAGCAATAAATGTTGAAGCTAAAAAAACAGGCCAAAATACAACACATTACATATAAAAATCAACACATTACAAATGCCAATAAACCAATTGATTGGCACAGTGGGTACATCATGCCCATATAATATGGGCATGATTGAACACTATGCCAGTCAATGGTCAACCTACCAAAAAATCAATCACCAACAATATCCAATGCAAATCCAAATAATCACCAAATAAACACAAATAAACAAGTAAACACAACAAAATTATCACCAAACAATAAATCCAATACCAAATTGACACCAGAATTAACTATTCCAATACCAAAACAAAACCATCAATAAATAAACTAAATCTCAAAATAAGCACCATCATTAAAAATCAAAACACCAAAAATAAACCACTATTAAAATGCAAACATCAAAGTAAACCCCAAAATATTGTAGCGCGTGTAGCAATTTTTTTTTCCGGACAAAAAAATCGCCGAAAAGCTCTCTTACGCCGACTTATCGGAGCTTACTGAATCGCAGTAGGCTTTTTTGGTGATAAGGTGGTGATAAGGTGGCGATAAGTGGTCAATGGAAAGTCGCAGCTCAGGACAATTTGAGCCGGGCTACATCTGTAGAGGTTTAGGAGTACGACTATTAGAAGAGTAGAGAGATGACCAATTGTGTCAGGGATTGGTCATCTTAGTGAATGTACAAGTACAAAGTTTGATAGGGTTCTCAGACCCTTTGTGCTCTCTATATTTTCCTACCTACAGGATACCAATGATATCTTGAGAAGACTTGGATGGAGTGACCATTGATGACCAAACCTATTTAGTAAGCTTGGATGTGGAATCATTGTATACCATCATAAAACATAATTACTAGTCAGTCAAGTCCTGGATCTTATTGTGTACAGACCTATTTATTTATTTCAAACTTTTTCTAACATGCTACTCACCAGCAAAACTCAGTACTAGAGCACGTGTAGGAACTTAGGAGGACACCCATCCTAGACCTAGCTGTGGGATTTAGCTCAGCTGATACCAAACTGCCTGTACATTGATGATTTTTTTTTATATCCTTTGTGTTTAGTGAAGAAGAATAAATTGTCTTTATTTCAATTATTATGAAAGAAAAGTCTACGTCTGTCTATCAAACCCTCTCGCACTTAGTGCCCCCACCTATGTCAATCTCTATATTGGCTGGTGGGAGGAGGATATATTTTTCAGTGAACAAAAGGGAAAATACACAACAGACGTTGACTTAAGGTCAAGATATATAGATGATATCTTTATACTCGGCGGGGGGGAGGACTGAGTTACTTCATGAATTTATTTAGTCCCCAAATACCAGCAATGATAATCTGAAATTGACTCAGGAGTTTGACAGCCACAAGATCAACTTTTTGGATAAGAGGCGACGAAATCAGTTTAATAACAACAATACACTTTAAAATAAAAGACAGCAACGAACTGCCTCCTCCGGGTGTGCAACCATCACATGACACCCCTGATAAAGGATAAAGGGAATCCCAGTTGAACAGTTTCTGAGAGTACGCAGAAACTATTTAACCAGGGAAGAATTTGAAGAACAAGCTCATGAAATAGAAGTTTCAGGAAGATGGCTACAGTAAAACCAGCATAAAAAAGGCATATAAGAGACATTGATCAACACCACAAGGTAATCTTCTGGCTGAGAAATATATCCCCTTTACAGATCATAAACTAATCAGTTTCATTGGCATCTACACAAATCAATGGCGACAGATTCATAACATTTTAAAACAACACTGGCATATACTATGTGAGAATGATGACCTGAGACAGGTACAACAGCTACGCTACTGAGCAGGAGGTCAACAATTTAAAGGACCTACTGGTACAAAGCCACGTTGATGAGTCCTTAAAAGATACCTGGTTATCCAGGATAATGGTAGGCTTATTTAGATGTCATAAATTCAAGACGTGCACATTTAAGTTCACACCAAAGTTCACAACAAAGGAAGTAAAAAATGAGAATGATACAAAACAATACAATATTTGACAATATATTAATATATTAAACTGGGGTCATTTAGCTGGCAGTATGTACTTGTCTCAAAAATGATTGCTGGAGAATATAAAGCCATAAGGAGCAATCTGGAAACACCAATTGTGAGGCAGGTAAATTGAATACACGGGAGTACAATAGAGGTTTAAAAATTCATTGGGATTGACCACATTATTATAAGAGTGAGGAACCGAGATCGAGACAAGGAACAGCTTTAAAGCGAGTCTAAGTGGATTTATACTCTCCAATCTCTGAATTCTCACGGGTTAACGGAGAGATTTGTGTTTTATCCATTCATTTAAATGTGTAGTACGTCCACTAAATCCCAAGATTGAAACAACGTAATATTGAATTGCAATAGTCTCAAGACGGACATACTTTGTGCTTTCAGACTAATTAATAACAATGTGTGTCTACTTTTATGTACATGTTTACTATCTTTGGACACAAGAAATACTTGTTACTAAACCTTTTCCTACATTTGGCAGTGATATATACTACTATTGATATATCTATATTTACATTCTCTAAGTGCCTAAAACTTGGGTAGTTGAAGAAATATGCACATATTATTCTTATATCTTCCCTACATACTGCTGTAAATAATACACTTCTGAAGAGTATAATTTACTCAGTTTTAAACTTACAACTGAATCTGTACCCCAAGGTGTTAACTGTGCTTGCTGCCATGACAATCTAACACTATATAACCATCCACCCAGGAAGAAGCGTTGGTACGCGAAATGCACATTAGTCTGTTATTTTCCGTAACGTCAGAGACTACACGCCGCAAACACAGGGCGGCTGAGATGGGGAAGAATGCCCTTCCATTGGTGCTATGAACACTGGCGCGTCTCTCCTCCCCATCCTTGGTTGAGTACCTTGTATCTTTCCTGTGTATCTTATTTGGATCAAACCCTACTGACGGAGAGGGAGAAGTGGAGATCGCAATTCTGGCAGCTCTACGGGCGCCGGAGCTGCTCTCCCCTCCCTCCTCTGTCTTGATCAGAGGATTTAGGCTAGTATCTGCTGCATCCAGCAGAATGTGGAACTGAATCTATCCAATATATTCATCACACAGTGAGAACTAGTGGCTCACCTTGCAATGTACCTACAAATAATACTTTGTATCTATTATATATGAAGTTACTTATACTCCAGTAGGACTAAGTATTTTATAGTGTGGGGTAGATATTCAATGTCTATGACCACCTGAGTTCTAATAAGGGAACTAACCCTAACCCTAATCTATTGATTAGATTGTCACTTGATTTATAGAATTGCATATTTATTTTCACTTAATTTTAGCTGTAGGTTAAAAATGACGTTTTACACCATTTTTGCTCATAAGATATTGAGTGCCGTTAATGATGGGCCAGAGGGGAGCAGTGCTTGGGGAACCCCTCAGGCGTCCACCTTTGGTGTGCAGTTGTACAAATGTAAAGGGAAGTGTGAAAATAAACCTCCAATGATGTAGAACTGCTTTTATTGGAAATATAAAGTTAAACAGATAATAACATGTGCTCCTAGACCAGTGTCTTGTATTTAAGTTCATGAAGAAACCGTGTTCCCTGAAGACTAACTCCAGCCATTTTCCTGGTGTGTTCCTGCAGTTTCCCCAGGGTCTCTGTCCGTAGGATCACAGCGCCTCTCTACTCCAGACGCAGGCTCGTTATATAGTAATGGCTGGCACTGCGTTCAGATGGGACAGTATGATGTCAGAACAGAAACTCCCATAAGGGGGACGGACAGACGACAGTGACCAATATAACTACCACAATTGGGAAGTACAGGGAGTGTAATACAAAGCGTAAAGAGGATATATAAAAATGCTGTGCTGAATAGTTAAATGGTGTTTACATTTTCCAGACTTTTATTGGATCTATATCTTTAAATCTGACACAGTTTTGCTGCAATAGAGGATGTACTCTGAACCCCCAAAAATGACTTAGGCCATACTTACTAAGTGGTACTATGTCATGAAACATCTGGCACCTAAAGATCCATTTAAGTGAATAGGCTGTAAGGAGTCTTCCGCTGTTAGAATGTGTCTTATGGCATAGCACCACTTAGTAAATGTAGCCCCGTGTGTCATGGAATTAGATCCATTGATATAGAAGTAAGTAGGCGAATCTAAAATAAAAGCATGAACTTTACATACACAGACAGACAGAAGTTTAAATCGATAACGTATTTGGAAATCGCACTGCAAAGCTCTTCTCTCCAGCATGCAATGGGGTTGCTAGTGTAACGATGCACGGAACACGCCCCCTACGGCGTGTTCCTTCCTTACCTGTTTACTTCTGATCGCCGCCCTCTAGCTGCGAGTCAAGATCCTGTGTCTTTAAGGATTCTGAAGCAAGCAACGCCATCTTGCTTTCTGGCAAACCCTGCCCTCTTCCTCCTGACAGGAAGAAAGACTCTCTTTGACTTTCTCTTTGCATTTAGTCTTTTGCTGCCTGCCCTGGTGCCTGCTAGTACTCATCGCATACTGTTCCTGCCTGGACCTCCTTGGGACCTTTACTTATCTCCTATGGATTCCAGAAGACTGGGACAGTCACTCTTATACTATTGAGGTTAGTTTATCGTCGGGTAGTGTAGGTACCTGCTTAGTAGGGTTCAGCTTGACGTGTTAGCAGGCTTATAATTCCTTGGCCAATGGATTAGACTAAGAACCCTTATGTTATGTTTAGTTTCGTGCACCTTGCTGTTTCTGTCACTATGCCTTTAAGAAGTCTGGACGTTCTCCAAGAAGCAATCCTTCTCTGGAAGTTACCTTGTGCTCTGGACTCCATGTTCATGTTCCATGTTTCCTGGTTTCCCTTTCCAGACTCCTGTGCTGAAGCATTGACTTCCAGCAACCCCCGCGTTGGTGCCTGAGAGCGCACGCATTCCCGCTCTGCTGTCAGAGCGTGCGCGCACATGCAGCTGGATCACTCGTATCTCTGAGTAGGCACCGCACCTCCGGACACGTCGCGCATTCTCATGCGCACGGCGCGGTCACGTGACTACGTGCGCCGATCCCCAGCTGCGCGGCAACTTACTCCCTTCGTATCCCCTGCGGCCTCCCCACCTCGCTAGCGGGTCCTTCCCCTTTCCCTGCGCTTGTGAGGAGAGCACAAGCGTGACAGCTTGTTCCTGGAGATGTTACAACTAGCAAGGTGTCTGAGTGAACCGGTAGAGTGTGGAGTAATGAACCGCCTTCTGAAATATCCACATCATTAGGGTAGGTTTTCAGAGAGTCCATAACTCCTCCCTGCGGCATCGCTTTGTCAGCCGGCTGCCCATGTCGCATGTTAGCCAGTAGCACAGCAGGAGTGATCCAACAGTGACAGTGGGAAAATCTCTCTGCTGCTGCAGGTTTAACCCTTTGATCTGCGAGAGATCATTTTAAGTCGGTTTATATGAAGCAGGCTCTATAATTAGCACATCAATGTATACATATTCTGATTTTGCGTGAAATATAAGAAACTTCATTTTCCAATGTGTCAATACACCGTTTTGTTCATGTGGCCTTGGTTAAGAGCAGCTTAGAGCTGGCACCTAAGTAGTAGCAATAAATAAAGCCACAACAGGCAACTATTGATCCATATTATTTATTATGAGAAGTGAGCACAAGAATCACAGTGACACAATTTTTAGCTGGAAATATATTGGAACATTAGAGCAGCAGTCACTTCATATTGCAGAGCTCCCGTATATATGTTGGGGGCTTCCTTTCTATTTCAAATCTGGCCCTTATCTAAAAAATCACATCTTAAAAGGATTTTGAACATAGAAAATAGTGGACACAGGCCTGAGCTGAGTTTCATTCATGGGAGCAGGACTTTGAATTCACCGCGTGTATGGTAATCAGTCCTATTCTAACTTGTTATAACATCACACGTCGTTAAGGCCCGGAACCACAGCAGCCCGTTAACTCAGTGATAATAAGGGACAGTTATCAAAATCATTATTACACAGTTTTACTAAGTGACTTTTATACCTAAATACAGTGGTTGACAAATCACCAAAAAATCTACTCGTCACCTAGTACCAAATGTGTGCTGCTTGGGCCAATATTTACTCGCCCGGGGGTTAAATCCGCTCGCCCGGGGCGAGCAAATGTATAGGTTTGTCGAACACTGCCTAAATAGATACCTGTTCAGAAAAAGGCACACACCTGAGGTGGCTGAGAAACATGCTCATTTAAATTATTTTAATATAGTTTGCATATTCAGGGGTCGTCAGTAGGAATACCTTTTTTGCATATCATTAGCACCTTCACGCAATGCCCTTTCTGGGTGAAAAACAAGCTTTGAAGATGCCCCTTAGAACTTAACAAGTCGTTAAGTCAATAACGGATCTCTGTAGATCTGGGCTGAAGAGTGGTTCTGTTGTCTATAGTCCATCGGGTCTTCCCAAGATCACGGCGCATCAGTGACTGAGGCATGATTTACTCTCACAACCTGAAAGTCATACTGTAATTCCCACCATTATTTCAGCTCTTTGAGTCAGACCACAACGAAGAAAAGGTGATATAATTCATGCGATAGTGACTGACAATGCAGAAAAGTGAGTTCATTACTTTATTGCAGAAAGCAATAATAGTTTGTGCTGCATAATCTGCTTTTATTTCCCAGCTCAGGCAAAAATGTTTTTGTGAATGTACTTTTCTGTAAGTCATTTGCATTTTCCTCATTTGTTTTCCCCTGATTTAGCCAACAAACAAATCTTAGTCCTTGCAGCGAAGTAATAGCCCAAAGAAACAATTCAGAAGGTCACGCAACTTACTGAAGTGTTTATCAACCCTCTCTTCATGCACATTGCATTATGTTGCGTTATGTAGTAGCTTGTAAGTGTTTCTCAAGCCTCCAGCCAGACTAATCCCAAGGGATAAACGATGAATTGTCAAGGACTTACCTAATATAATGAATGTGGGGATATTGGTCATTTCCAAATAAGAGTATTGTGAAACACTGCTCTACATACACTACTTCATCACGCATGGCACAAATATTAGTGACCCCAAAAAACAAGACAATTCCCACCAAAATACCCCAAAATCTAAAATATTTCCCAAATTGATGCCAAAGAGCAACTGCTTTAACCCCGCCCCCCCCCCAGCGACAGATAACAAGTGGATACAAAAGGTTAGGAGCCAGGCGACGAAATTGAGATGCAATTCCGGCATCTTATTGCACAGTACAAAACAGTCAACGTTTCCTTAAAGATTCATAGAGGAATAAGCGCAAGGCCAAATAAATGATAGATGTGACGGGCAAAGTTGAAGGTATGGGGTTAAGTTAGGAGAAAGGCAGTGAGTGGGTGATGAGATGGGAGGAAGTGACTATTTGAGTGTTCCTGCATCTGGGCAGGTGGTAACTCACTCCTGCCCTGAGAAGAATGGATTCATGGTTAGGTAGCAAGTGGTACTGTCAAGATTTGAAGGAATGGGAAACCTATTGCAATCACGCTACTTCTGTATGTATGTAATCCTGGATTAATGACGATGTTTTAATGTTCAAAACAATGAATTAAATAAAAAAAATGTAATAAAACAAAAATGGATGTTTGACAATCCTTTTGACCTTTTTTGTCACAGCAGTAGAGAGGGCCTTGCCAGAGAAATGCGCTGGAGATTGGTTCAGCGGGAGAGAAGAGAGGCTATGCATCGCTGCCACTGATGGATTGATTGGGAGAGGCACTGCTGCTACCTGTGCTATGTAACATGGTGTGGTGGTGTCCTCTCATGGTGGGAGAGGCGGCAGTACAGTCCAATGGTGAGTGGCAGGGCGTGGTGGTGTGAGTGAGGTGGCAGGGACACAAACCGAATGGGAAATTGAGGATTTCACCAGTTATCGGGGCATCAACAGAAATAATTCCCACCTGAAATCCCATCATAATTGTCCCTGCGTGGGAAGGGTTTAGCCTTTGTAATTTAGGTTTTGCGGGGGGGGGGGGTGCCTGGCCGGCACTGAAAGTTGTGCCCAGCCAGAGGTCAGGCCCAACTTCTTTGCCCAGCTGCCGGTTCTCTCATTGCCGCCGGGCCCTAGCTCTCCCCAGCTACAGGCCTGCCTCTTCTTCACTCTCTCTGACGTCGTATGCATATGCTGGAACTTGGATCCAGTGAAGGAGGCCCACAGATGGGGGCGATGAGAGAGAGAGGGGTTTATATATACTGATACAGCGGCCGTTATTTGAACATTTCACGCGTCATGTACATCGGAATACCGATTTGAAACCGCGGGATGAATTCCAGCCTTCCCGCACTAAGGTGCGAGCGCGGCAAGAGCAGAAAAACGAATGTTAGTGTTCTGGCTTTTAAAAACATGAAATTGACACAGTAGCACAGTCACAGAGTGACACAGTAGCACAGTAGCACAGTAGCACAGTAGCACAGTGACACAGTAGCACAGTGACACAGTGACACAGTAGCACAGTGACACAGTAGCACAGTAGCACAGTGACACAGTAGCACAGTGACACAGTAGCACAGTAGCACAGTGACACAGTGACACAGTAGCACAGTGACACAGTAGCACAGTAGCACAGTGACACAGTAGCACAGTAACACAGTAGCACAGTAACACAGTAACACAGTAACACAGTAACACAGTAGCACAGTGACACAGTAGCACAGTAGCACAGTGACACAGTAACACAGTAGCACAGTAGCACAGTGACACAGGAGCACAGTAGCACAGTGACACAGTAGCACAGTAGCACAGTAGCACAGTGACACAGTAGCACAGTACTGTACACATTACAATTCATCCATTTTATTGCAAACGAACAAACAGAATCCATGAAATTCAAACAAAACATCCGCGATAAGCGCGGGTGCCTGGGGCGATTGGCCGCGTTCATGCTGCGTGGGGAACAGCAGAGAACTCAAAATCGGCGCCGTAATGTGTTCGAATAACGGCCGCTGCATCAGTATGAGACAAATATAGTAGCGCTAATCCGAAAAAAAGAAAAATGATAAATATTGTTAATACTAAAAATAATCAACCATGCATGTGAACAAACTGATGCTAGCTGAGATGAAACACACAAGGAGTTAATGATAAAAGCATACGCTATAGCAGAGATAAGGGACATACAAGACAAACATAACATGTAACATAAATCAGCCAGTCCCAGATAGCCCTTCCAATAGAAAGAGAATGATAAAGTCCAGTCACTGCGGTGAGGTTATACTGCTGCTCTCACAGGGATCAAACCCAATCCTGTAGTAGACGCTGAAAAGAAAGAGAGCGCAACCCCATAGCGCAATATGAAATGTATTAGGGAAGGGAAACAGGGGAATCAAGCGCACAACATAACTTCAATTAGAAACAAGCCTTTGTGCATCAATGTCACCGCCCACGGAGATGGAGAACCGCCTCAGGACCGCATGCGCCGCTCTCCAACGGTAAACTGCCCGCTGCAAGGTAGGGGATGCCCCGATGTAGATGGACAATTCCCTGCTACCGGCCAAAGTGGTATCCGCTCCACTATCCGGCCACGACCGCGTCGCCACTTGATGCGTAGTGCCGAGTAAAAACCTTCCTTTACGCGTTTCGTTAAAGACTTGCGACTTGAGGCGGTTCTCCATCTCCGTGGGCGGTGACAATGATGCACAAATGCTTGTTTCTAATTGAAGTTATGTTGTGCGCTTGATTCCCCTGTTTCCCTTTCCCTTCCCCAATACATTTCGTATTGCGCTATGGGGTTGCGCTCTCTCTTTTTTTCTTTTCAATATATATATATATTCCCTTAAATGGAAAATACACATTGACAAAAACATCTTTGCTCTTTTGAAAAGTTCTCTGCCTTTGCTGTAAAGAATTCTCCAGTTTCTTATTTTCCAATAGTCTGAGGCTCAGCAGTTCCCAGAAACGGAAAGATCGGTCGCACACTATGTATAGAGTCTGATTACAGACTTACTGCGCCCCAGTGTCCTGACGCTAATCCCAGCGCATCCCTGTTACTAATAGTCCTGTATTTCTATGTATAGAGTCTGATTACAGATTTACTGCGCCCCAGTGTCCTAACGCTAATCCCAGCGCATCCCTGTTACTAATAGTGCTGTATTTCTATGAAAACATCGAATAAAAATCCCACGTGTTAGCACCTTCTCTTCTCAGACAGGTCCCGCCCCATTATCTCTTAGCATACAATGTTTCTACTGCAGCGAGGGACTCTGGGTAATGACATGCAAATGAGCACATCGTGTCCCTTTTTGCTTCTTAGCCATCGTAACGTGGACCCCTATATGTTTATGCCTGCCGCATTACAAAGCTCAGCCTGGGTTTAAGAAGTGCAGAGCCAGTAACCCTGCTCACAGACAGCCTTCTCGATCTTTTGGTCCTTGTCAGTGTGAGGCTGGTTACTGACCTTGCAATGTGAAGCTGCCAGTGTCTGTAACCAGGTACACAAAGTAAGTTATGGGGAGTAATAAAAGTAACAAGAACCTTCCACTGCGCAGCAAATAAAAATCCTACTTATGCGCTTATTCACATGTCTCCGAAAAACAGGACTGGATTTCATTCTCATGGTATTGGGCCACATTGGCATTCCGGAGCTCAAGGTATCAAAGTTTCTGTGCTAAAGTTTTGCCTTTTTTTGCATCAACAAAATGCATGAAGTATTAATCAGGTGTGAGCTTGTGGTGACCGTGTCCTCCTCAGACCTGTGCATGTAATGGGCAGGACATGGGCTGGAATATTTAAGGCAGGTTACAGCCTGGAGCCTCCAGTTGGGATTATGCTGTTTCAGGAGATAGAGAAGTCAGAAGTTTCAGTAATACATTTCAATGCATTTCAGTATCTGAGTTGCTTGCAGCTTTATAAATGACATTACAAATCAGAGGAGGCTGACTCCTTTAAAGATATTATGAATATATCAGTTATTTTGTAGAATTCCAGTAGTGTACTTAAAGGGACAATTCTCTCTGAAGGCTTATTTTATTTAGTACATATTTCAGCCCCATACTCTACAGTAGGGCGTCTGTTTTCACCTAATTTCCCCCACCCCCCTGTTTACTGCCTTTTTAAAAATCTGCGTATTTTATTCCTAAAGAATTAGCCCCAAATCTAAATGAATCTGGTTGCGTAACTCCTCTCACTTAGTCACATTAGTACACAAAGAAAAGTAACTAAGAAAATGAAGGGCGCAAGTCCATGTAATTGGCTGATCCATTCATGTCAGTGGGGGGTTTCGTGTGGCTGAGGTGCGATCTTTGTAGCTATCACATGATTCATTTGGAGTTTTGGTCACTGGACTGGAAGTTCAGGGGAGGGTCCGCTCCTTTAGTGTAGACCACGATTGGCACCCAAATTGGAGCGTCCATTGTGGTAGGCCCCTAACAAACGAGCCAATGGCCATGACATACAGCGTGCGTCTTAAGGGCCTCTAGGGACGTACACTGTGTGACATTAGGGCACTGAAAGGGTTTCATTAGAATAAACTCAAACTCAGCTTAAAAAAAATAAGGGTGATAATTTATTTTAAAGGGCTTAGCATGGAGTTCATGTCCGAAATGGGTTATATTGGAGGGAGCGTCACCTTTAAATATTTTTGTAATATGTTTTAGAAAAGGTTTAGCCTGTTAAATAATGAATGGGTTTCATAGCATTAATGAAGTCTGACTGATATCTAGCAAGATAAGAACTTTGACACAGTTTGTAGCGAACTTCTATCCCGAACTACTGCTGATCCATAGACTCCCCTACTTTATACTTCTAAATAGGCCAAGAATATTGAACACACCTCAGTAAAGCATTACAAATCTGGATGTAATAACCTTCACTCAAAGCCTACATCAGAAGCCCTGAAGGTCTAGGATAGCTGAGAAGAAAGAAAGAGAGAGAGAGAGAGAGAGAGGGAGAGGGAGGGAGAGGGAGGGAGAGAGAGGGAGAGAGAGGGAGAGGGAGAGAGAGGGAGAGAGAGGGAGAGCTGGAGAAGGATGGAGTATAGAGGTCGAGGCCTATCTAGGTTCGGAGATCTGGAGATAGCGGCTAGAGGGGATCAGGGATTATATTGATCTTCGCAGCTCGCTTTCTCTCACGCGTTCTCTCTCTTCTCCGCGTCTAGCTCCGCTTTATCTCTCGTTCGTCTCTCGGTATCTCTCTGGTATCTTCTCCATTTCTTTATAGAGGGGATCTGACTAGACCATTTCTCCCCTTTCCCACCCTACACAGCGTCCTTCTTAAGAGTGCGTATTTTAAGCACATTGCCCTTGCTCTTAATAGGAGCCATCCTTACTGGAGCGCGATGCATACAGTATGAAATTCTGAAAATAAATCCAGTCCCCTCTGCTTGGGGATTTATTACATGGATTGCCACATTGTTTTCGGAGAGAATGTCGGCCTCTGATCCCCGTGGATATCTCCACTGTATCACCTATGCCTCTTTTACTTTGCTTCTCTGCACGGGGACATACGATACTGTAGCAGGACACAAAACGCCTCTCTCATCAATCTTTTTGCCATCTCCAGAAGGGAAGGACAGATTTCTTCTGAACTGTTCGTCCCTTGTGGGAGTTTTTTTGTTTACTAATTTGGCAGGTTAAGTTTGGTCTCTTCTACATCTATTTACAGGTGAAATACAGAGGGAGAGGGAGAGAGAGGGAGAGGGAGAGAGAGGGAGAGAGAGGGAGAGAGAGGGAGAGAGAGGGAGAGAGAGGGAGAGAGAGGGAGAGAGAGGGAGAGAGAGGGAGAGAGGGAGAGAGAGAGAATAATTATACACTGCAAAAAATACAACAGCAGTCAATTATAAGAGGCGTATTGAAGCAATTGCCTTGCCTGTAATAGGAGACTCCTTACTGGAAGCGCGATGCATACAGTATGAAATTCTGAAAAATAAATCCAGTCCTCTGCTTGGGGATTTAATTACATGGAATTGCCACAGTGTTTTCGGAGAGGAATGTCAGGCTCTGAGTCCCCGTGGATATCTCACTGTATCACCTATGCCTCTTTTACTTTGCTTCTCTGCACTGGGACATACAGATACTGTAGCAGGACACAAAACGCTCTCTCTCATAATCTTTTTGCCATCTCCAGAAGGGAAGGACAGATTTCTTCTGAACTGTTCGTCCCTTGTGGGAGTTTTTTTGTTACTAATTTGGCAGGTTAAGTTTGGTCTCTTCTACATCTATATTACAGGTGAAATATATATATATATATATAAAGCAGAAAATAGCCGTGTTAGTCCAGTTGCGATAGTGCAGAATAAATGAGTTCTTCAGTATTAGGTGATACCTTTTTTATTGGACTAACAATTTATGTCATAGGACAAGCTTTCGAGAGTTATCCTCTCTTCTTCAGGTCAAACAATACTATATATATATATATATATATATATCCAATTAACCCTGTATACTGTGGATCTATGGAAGGAGAGGATGTTTGTGGGGATTTTAAGAGACTTGTGGGCGACCTGACTGGTGGAGTGCTGATCCCCATTTTGTTGGGGGGGGGGAGGGGTTATATGACCTGAACCGGGGGGACCCTTGGACACATGGAAGTTTTCTCTACCTACTTTCTTGGTGGACACAAGATGACCACTGGGATCACCCTTGCTCTGGTAGCCAATTGAGAGTTGCAAGTTCTGCAACATCATCAGAAGGTGACATTGCAACTTTCTATTGGTGGCCCCCAAGGCCATGTTGGTATTTTATTTTGTGTTAGACACCAGCACACACAAAACGATGAATATCTTGGAAACCGGTGGGTCCCATGAAGTCAGGAACCATCAGCTTCTGGGGTCCCCCCGGGTTTAGGTACATTTTAATAATAAATGAAATAAAGGGAGCTGCTGCATTGCTGGAGCAGTCACTCTTTGTTCTGATTTTCAGTCTCTCCAGCACTGAAAAGTAAATGAAGACTTAAGTGAAGAGATTGAAGAGACTAAAGGGAAAAGTTCATGATGCATGAGGATTGCTTTGATCCTACTTGACCCTGTACACATGTGAACCCTGGGATAGCTGACCTATGTCCTCCCCTTGTCTTTTCCCTCCCAACAGCTGTGGTCTAGTTAGTCTTTGTTATGACAGATGACAGTATATTTATTATTAGCAGTTGCTCCAGGGACTGATTAGTGAAGTGGACGGCATCATGCTATTAATTATCTAAAAAGGCCCCAAATATGGCTGTTCACATTTGCTGAGGCAGTAGAAAACATGGGATGAGAGGGGCAGATGTAGAGGGGGGAGGGGGAGATGCGAGGGGAGAGAGAGAGGGAAATGGGTGGAAGTGGATAATATGGGTTTGTTCAGTGACATGGAGGGAGAGTGGGTGACATGGAGGGGGAGAGTGTGACATGAAGGGGAGTGGTGGAGTGAATGACATGGAGTGGGAGTGGATGAGTGTGTGACATGGAGGGGGAGTGGGTGAAATGGAGGGGGGAGAATGTGGCATGGAGGGGGAGGGGTGGAGTGGGTGACATGGAGGGGTAGTGGGTGACATGGAGGGGGGAGTGTGACATAGAGTGTGAGTGGTGGAGTAGGTGACATGGAGTGGGAGTGGGTGAGAGGGTGACATGGAGGTGGAGTGGGTGACATGAAGGGGGAGAGTGTGACATGGAGGGGGAGTGGTGGAGTGGGTGACATGGAGTGGGAGTGGGTGTGTGGGTGACAGAGGGGGAGTGGGTGACATAGATGGGGAGTTAGTGACATGGAGGGGGAGTGGGTGACGTGGAGGGGGAGTAGGTGACATGGAGTGGGAGAGGGTGAGTGGGTGGCATGGAGGTGGAGTGGGTGACATGGATGGGGTGAGTGTGACATGGAGGGGGAGTGGGTGACATGGAGTGGGAGTGGGTGACATAGATGGGGGGTGGGTGACATGGAGTGGGGGTGGGTGACATGGAGGGAGTGGGTGACTGAAGGAGTGGGAGTGGGTGCAAGTAGAGGGGAGTGGGGGTGAACTGGAGTGGGGGGGGTGACCTGGAGGGGAGTGGGTGACATGGGGTGGAGTGGTGAGTGGGTGAATAGAGGGGGAGTGGGTGCATGGAGGAGGTGTGGGTGAAGGGGGTGCATTATAGCAATTGCAATGCTGCTCAGCCTGCAAAAATAGATCTTTGTACACGGACAGATTTATAAAATCAGAAATTTTTAATTTGATCCTGATAAAAACATAGTCTCCTGATACCACATACCCCCCTACATGCATTTGTCTCACTCTTCCGTGGGTGGTGCACATATAGTACATAGAAATCCTTTTTTAAAAATTAGCATCACCGTGACTTGAATTCTAATATGTACACTTCTAATATGCCTACCACACTCAACTTATTGCATGGACATATTAATGAGGACATTAATATTAGGGTCCTCGGAATAAAAACTAAAATGCATTCCAGTAGAAGTTCACTGGTGCCACCCAAAAATAAATATCACACATCGATGTACCTGTATCACATGACCAGTATGTAGGAGGATGTGTGGACATCTGGGGAGTAAATGATGGGAGGGAGATTGACATGGGAAGGGAGTAGATTTCATGGTGGGGGGTCTCGCTCTATCCCCTCCGTC
The DNA here is from genome assembly GCA_036426205.1 of Ascaphus truei. NCBI lineage: Eukaryota > Metazoa > Chordata > Amphibia > Anura > Ascaphidae > Ascaphus > Ascaphus truei. The sequence continues at coordinate 64,575 of CM071584.1, forward strand.
ATATCTGCTTATTATCGGTGAACTCATTCATACTGTCCCACTCCTTTTCTTACTTACCTCAGAACTAGCGTTGTGTGACAGGAGATGAGCGGGGACACTATTCATGAGCACGCAGTCATAAAAAACATCTGACTGAGGGAGCAGGAAGAAGCTATTATTCAAAACAGCAAAACCCCACTACCTCTCCACGGGCTCAGGTTGGGGCTGCAGATGGAGACCCCATGGCAGCTTGTTGCCTACCAATGGGTTTTTGGAATAATTCCTGATGGCTGCGGTTCGTTGTCTCTCTTGTGTTCATTGCTTCTTTGTTGGTCTATGATTGGAATTGAAGCTAGAAGAACTTTCATAGATATGAAAGTTGCAAGTGTGAGAGAAGATGTGTGTGCAGTTTTAGCAGTTGTGACCAATGAAACACTGTAGCCCTTATCATTTGTTCAAGGCCATTCTCTTAGCTAACCGTTTCATGAACTATTTTTATTACACACTTAATGTCAAGTTTATAGGCATGAAAACACACATGCAACAATAGATAGCAAGGCCTTACATTTATTAATCTGACATAGTCATAAAGTAGAAAGGCCCAAAGCCAGGTTGCTAAAGCTCTTGGCCATGAGAACGACACCCCCGCTTTTTACAGGCAGTGGCGGGTGAACGTGTGCCACGGGGTGGGGCAACAAATACCCCTGTGGGAGCCGACGGACTGTCTACGGAGTGTCCTGGAGTGCGGGTTGAAACGAAAACTTTGTCTGTAGAACACATGACCATTGATGCACTATCTTCCTGGAAACTTCCCGCGCGACATAGATGGGTATTTACAGATTATAGTGTTCGACAAATACAACAAATTTCATGAAAACAATGAGTGCTGGGACACTTCATCTATATATTATTATCGGAGCGGGGCCCTTCATCAGGAATAAAAAAGAAAGAGAAAGCAGCCAGTTGTAATAAAAAGACAACCACCAACAGGATAGCATACAATGAACTAGTGTATGTATAATTTGAAATCTTAATATATAAAATCGAAGGTTGGTACTAGCGCTTGCGGGTGAATCGTGATTGGTCCTCAGCCTCTGGCCAATCAGATTGGGGCTCTCTATGAGTCACCCGCACCTCGCCTTCTATGCCGTCGACCGCACTCTCTCTCTCTCTCCCTCACTCCGCCTAGTTCCCCTCTCCCTTGCCCGGATCCCCCTCCCCGCCCCACCTTCTCCACCTCGGCTGCCCCATCCTCGCACCACAATAATCTCCTTTTCACCTCCCTCTCTCCTTGTTTGGTTTTCCCTTCGATGTTTTCTCTCGCTTGTGTTATACGGGGCGCGTCCCTCCTTCCTTCCTGTCGACCCGCCCGTGCGTTTCCATCCTCCTTCCTCTCTGATTTCCCCCTCCTACACTTTTTGTCTTTCTCCGCCTTACCTTCTGAAGGGTAGGGGTCCCGACGGGCGTGTCTTTGGTTGTTATTTGATTCAGGTTGATGGTTTCAGATGGAGTGGTTAATCTCGCTGCTGGCGTTTCCTCGGGCTATTCTAGCGAGATTTGATAATGTTTTTTGGTATGGGTTTGTGGGAGGTGTATAGAGATGTTTTGGCTAGATTGGGTGGTCGGGTTATGGTCGGGGTCAAGAGGGGAGATTTGTATGGAAGTGGGGTGTGCAGGGAAGGTGAGTTTGAGATTTTGTGGTTGGACGTTTGGTAGAGATGAGGGTTAGTTAATTTTGCCTAGTTTACGTGCTTCGTCTCAGGGCAATATGTGGGTGTTGGAGCTTGGGGTGTGAAAGGTGGTCGGAGGTGGGCGGAGTGGGGGCGGTATTCTGATGGTCGTGCCGTGTGCGCTCGTACCTAGTGAGGAGTACGGCTTTCTAGTGTGCTGAATCTGTTTTGGATCTTTGTTCCAATAGGAGTTTAGAGGGGGTGGGAGATGGGGTGGTAGGTGGGGATGTGTCGTGTAGTTAAGTAGGGAGATCGTGGGGATGGGATGTGCGGGCATGGGGTTGAGGTAACAGAAGGGGGTTGTTGGAGGAATGTAGACTCGGTGTAGGGGGGTGGAGCAGATCGAGGGGGGTAGTAACGTGGGGGTGGAATAGTTGTTGTACTATTATAGAGTTCTGTATGGTGGGACGAAGGAGGAAGTGACTGTCGGCGTTAGGTGGTGGGGTGGGGGGCGAATGTGTGTGTAGGGTGGCGTGGAGGTGGTGTGCGGCGGGGGGGGGGGGGGTGAGGCGGAGGATGTGTATTAGCCTGGTAGGGGGGGAGGTGGTTGGGGTAGGGCGGTTGTTAAATTGAGCGGTAGGTGGTTTGCTGGAGCATGTATAGAAATATTAGTGGTGGCTTGACTTTTGTCTATAATGACTGTTCTCATTCCATAGCTAAGTCCTATAGTTAGTGATTCTCCTCCGTCCCTTTTCCTTCCGTCTTACTACTATTCCTGCTCTCATCCTTTCTTCCTCCTCTCTCTTTTTTTTTCTCGATCTTCTCCTTCCCCCCGTTTCTCTTACGCTGTTTTCTCTCTTTCTCTGCCTTCGCTGTTGATTCTCGGGCGTCCATCCTATCTCCTCTTTGGTCTGTTCCTCTCCGAGTCGTCTTGGGGGCGTGTCGTCCCTCTCCCGCTTTTTGGGGGTGGGAAGATGCAGGAAGAAGGGGGGCAAAGCCTTACATCTTGAAGAGGGGGGGAAGGGATTTGAGAGGGGGGGGGTGAGGCAAACGTCCCTCCAGGCATAACGCGGGATATCAGTCTAGTAAATATACAATAATTTTATCATTCGTCACTATCCTTCACAAAGAAGACATCCCCATTAGAACATGGCCCATAGTATCTCTTTGAGAGGCAGAGGTACAGCATGAAAGAACAATAATATTGGTTTAGAGTTTAGACCATTGCACTGCAAGTACTAGTGGCTAAAGACGAAACAAGAAATAGGAATCTCGAAGCAGATTAGCAATTGAAATATATAGTCCATAATGATGCCAGCTACATCACCATGAGAGAGACCTGAGTTTTGTGCATGTCAGGGAGTAACCATTTCACGTCCCAGATGGTCACGCCTCAAGTACCCCCACTCCCCTTCCAGAAGTCTCAAATCATGTGAGGTTGCTTTCTCAGGGATCATGATGATTCTTCTCAGGGCTCATGTGATGCTTCTCAGGATCATGTGTGATTGCTTCTCAGGATCATTGATTGCCTTCTCAGGATCATGTGATTGCGCCTCAGTGAATCAGGTGATGCGTTCTCAGGGATCATGTGATTGCTCCTCAGGGAGCATGTGATTGCTTCTCAGGGATCATGTGATTGCTCTCATGTGGATCATGTGATTGCTTCTCAGGGATCATGTGATTGCTCCTCAGTGATCATGTGATTGCTTCTCAGGGAGAGGGAGTGGTTCAGTGAGTAACGACACTGACTGGCACCGAGAGCTTGAAGCAGGGGAGCCTGGTTCAATTCCCGGTGTCGGCTCCTTGTGACCTTGGGCAAGTCACTTTATCTCCCTGTGTCTCAGGCACCAAAAACATAGATTGTAAGCTCCACGGGGCAGGGACCTGTGCCTGCAAAAATGTCTCTGTAAAGCGCTGCGTACAACTAGCAGCGCTATACAAGAACATGTTATTGTTATTATTATTATTATTATCATGTGATTGCTCCTCAGTGATCATAACGTGATTAGATTGTGTTCACTGCTCCTAAAAAGTATCTGAAAACCATAAGTGCTCTGTCCTGTCAGCCCTCAGGCCATACAATGTATGTATACAATAACGTATACAAAGTGTGTCCTAAGTTACAGTACAGTACAGTAGGGAGGCTTATTGCATTTTCTCACTGGACTTGTTGACTCTTCACTGTATCAGTAGCAGACACAATGTATTGTGCTTTCTTGATAGCAGATAAAATACTACTTTAATGGGACTTTCGGCTTAATCTCTGACTGTTAACTCCATTCTCTGTCAAACGTAGCTGGCTTTGTATAGATATTTTTTTTATTAAATTACTATATCCATGTGAGATCTCATATTCTTATTTTGTCTTTGGGCGCGGGTTTATGGAATGCAATTGTCTGCTACAATATTGTTATTTTTTCATTCCTTTCTGCCTCTCATAGGGATGCTATAGGCCATGTTCTAATTGGATGCCTTCTTCCTAAAGTGATCTGTGATAACCCCATGATTAGAAATGTATCTCTATATATTGTTTCATATTAGGATTATTTATTTGTATTTCATCCGGTGGGAGATTTCTTTCCTTTCCCAATGTTGCTTTCTCCTAATGGAGTAACATGACGCCTTGAATCTGCCTCGTACTTATAGAGCAGGGGTTACTTTATTTCTCATGGCAATACTTGACCTGTTCCAGGGAAGATGTGAGGTAATGTAAAGCAAAGATGTATTAGGTCGGTGGTGATGGGGATTTGAACGTTCAATGTCATTTGTAATCAGGTGGCATGCTCCAAAAACAAGGTGAATAAATGATGGCATGGAGTGTACCAACACTTCAATGATTTTCATGAAAACAGTGAACAGTGTACTTGCCCAAACACCATAAACTGTGATCATCCACCGATGCCGCAGTAAATTGTCCTAGTGAAGATACTGTACTCGCATTACTGGTTACGCATTCTGCATTCTCATGGATGAGCTAAAATGTTCAAATCCCTAAAGTGCTAGAGTTGCAGAGATTTGCACTTTTTAGCACCGCGTGTATGTTATTATTTTGTACAATAAATATGTATATATATATAAAAAAATTATAAAAAAATATATATATATATATAAACTCTTTCTCTCTAAATGTTATTCATATCAAAGGTGCAATGCACTGAAATGTTGATTAAAATGAAGTGAATAAATCATGAGGGGTTTCCCAGAACTCCTGTCATACGTGTTCTCGGCACTCACATAATTGGAAGGAAAAGCAACTGTATGTATACCAAAGCTTAAGCCACACATGCAGGAAACCACATCTGCTCTTCAGCTTGGAATTGCACTTCCCATGTGGGGAGCCGCCAGTGAAGGAAATTATCTTGGTCTGAAAAAAGGCGAAGAGGAAGCGGGAAGGAAAGGCAACTGTATTGTAAGCTCTACTCATGGTGGAGATGGGCCAGAAGGTAGAGTATTAACCTGAACGCTATAACAGCAAAAGTACCCTTACAAATTGTTGGTTTTATTATAACTTTGGGCTCTATGATCTAATAGATATTACTAGTCGAAGAAATTCTAGTTTGCAAGGTCAAAAAATACCATGGCTTGGACCGCCAGATGGGATCTGCCAGAACTATATCATTCCCCTGGTAAGTTGTGATTTTGAAAGCTCCAGGTTTGTCCATAGAGATGAGATCTCATCCATGCCCAGACCCGAGATACAAACCTTGGAACCAGTGCTGAGGATGGAGGGTGGCGAAGAGAAATCCAAAGAATATTTTCCCAGACCAAAATCAGACTTGGGAGGAGCGTGCATATGAGTCGCACAGATCCCCTCGTCACTTGGGCAGCTGGATACTGCTTTTCACGTGGGTCCCATGGACATTTGTCAAGAGCAGGGTAGGCCAACTTCAGTCCTCGTGTAACCAACAGGTCAGGTTTTAAGAATATCCCTGTTTCAGCACAGGGGGCTTATTCATTGACTGAGCCACTGATTGAGCCACCTGTGCTGAAGCAGAGATATAATTAAAACCTGATCTGTTGGTGGCCCTTGATGGCTGAGTTGGCCACCCATGCTGTAGAAGCTAGCCACCCCACAGCTGTTGCTAGGTGGCAAGCCTCCTGAAGAATCGTTGTTTAATTGTAACCCTGCAGAAATACACCTCTTACATTGTGAGGTAAGATTTGTGTTTGTTTGTAGTGATTCCTCTGAATGTGCTGCCGACACTATTTGACTGTGAACGTTTGGAGCGGGAGGAGTACAGTGAAAATGTTGCCAAAATTGAAGACATTCACACATCTTTAGTCTTTAAATTAAAAGTAGCTGTGCTCCACACCTCTTCAGAGCATCACAGTTTAATTGCTGCTTTTAGTTCCCCAGTGTCACTTTATATCAGGCCTAAGCAATGTTGATCCATTCACCCAATAATGGGACCATTCATCACTCTGCAGGTCAGTCAGTGGTTAAGCTGTGTTCTGCGTGTTTACACAATGGTAAGTAGCAGTTCCACGAGTATTCCTCTAGTAAAGAGCCTGTGCATTGCTGGTGAAGCCTCCTTGTCAGTAAAAGGGTTAAATAAGTCCTCCACAGCATTTCCCAATTGGTCTCCCACTTCCATAATCGCTCAGCCTCTCTGGGTGTCCTCTCCTGCCTCCTGAGCTGTAACTAGGTCAGGCCGTGCTCAGGCCTGCGGCTTCCTTTGCAGCCAGTGGGGGAATCTGCCAAGATAATTTAAAAGGACAGATATTGCCTCTTCACTGACGCCTGGGACGGCAAACAGGACCATCCGCCTCCAGTTCATCTGCACAACAAGTAGAAGGAACGTATTAACAATCGCTTACATTTCGCTGCCTAAGATGATGTGGTGCCAAGCTGGGTTAGAACCCTCACAGGGAGTGGGCAGTTAAACAGAGATTGTTACCCCCGTGAATAAATAGATTAGGGGATTAGTGAGTTTATATAAAGTTGGTAGTTTACCAGTATCAAGGTTCAAAACAGAGCATACTATCATAAAAATGATTCTCAAATGGTAGCCATGTACCAAAGTGTTACACTGATCTTATCTGCTGTAGCAGTTTACAATTTGCATGCTAATTGTAAATATCAAATGCTGCCTTTCCCCTGTTGTTTTTACTCCGTTAATAATGTTATTTGTACAGCCAGGTTTGAGCTGGTATGAACTCTGCTCACATCCTGCTGTCCTGATCCAGGCCCTTCATGTCCCAGTCACCAAAACAAGCTCTTTGGGACGTTGACTTCCAAATGATATGTACAGTATAGTGTTCTATACACTGCAGGGCTATATAAAATAATAATATCCATACACTGCAGTGCTATATAAAATAACAATATCCATACACTGCAGGGCTATATAAAATAGCAATATCCATACATTGCAGTGCTATATAAGATAATATACTATTATCACTTGCTCAGGGGATTGATGTGAGAATTAAAACTGTCTCCCTCTGGGCACTGATTACTCAGGAGAGTGATAAGGAAATGCGCACAACACCTAAATAAACAGATAATGCTCATTTAAACCACCAGATATATGGCTGTGTAACACCTGGCTTAACTGTCACATTTAAAGTGTCTGAAGAGTTAATTTCGGAGTTGAAATTGGAGGTGAAGTTTAGAGGAAGATCTGGACTCTGCACAACAACAACAACTCTGCAACTGTGAAAACGTGACTACTAAATGCTGTGATAATTTGTGCTCTTCCTATCCCCCGGTACCTGGGAAGTCTCTCCTCCTGTATCTCACCATGCCCTTCCTATTGCTTTTTCTGTTTACCGTTTCCTCACTCCCTTGTGAACGTCTCTGTTCTCTCCAACTTCCCCGCTCCCCACTGCACCATTATTTATACACCTCTCTCCCAACGACTTCTTTACCCCAAAATAAAAAACACCCACACAAATCCTCTATTCACACCCTCTATCTACTCCTTCCTGCTGCTGGGGATCTCCGCTAAGCCTGAACCCAGACATACACACCTGATCTCACCCACGCCTCCCTGCCATCTATTCCCCTGTAAATGGTGTTAACCTTCTGATTTAATACTGACTAACCTTAAAACTCGCCCCACAAATTAAGCATCCCAAAAGCCTGCACTCATGGTTACTGTCCCACACTCACTCCTATCACCCATTGTGGCCAAGCACTGCCATCTACAGCACGTATTCCCTCACCTGCTGTCTCTGTAACTCTCCCATCATATCGCTTAGATTGCAAGCTCTTTGGGCAGGGATTTCCTATCCTACTGTCTGATTTTGCTGCACTTATTGTATTATTATAATTCCCCGTACTGTATTCTTTGTGAAGCGCTGTGTACACTTTTGGCGCTATATAAATAAAGACATACAATACAAAACCATATGACGTAATCCATTAGAACAGGGAGCCCGGGTTGCTATTAAGAGAATTCAGAGCATGATATCTTTAAGAGTTGATAAAACACAAAGGTATTTTGGTCACTGACACAGTAACCATTATCATTCGTTCATGACCTTTCACATGACTGACTATTAATGATCAATAATGGTTATGACACTTTAATGATTATACACCAATATGTCACTTCCACTAGGAATGGGTGGTTTCGGCAGACTGGAGATTTGTGAGAGGATAAAGAACCCAATAAGTACATTAAGAGGGTGACAGACAAGTTGATGTTTTTAGTGGTTGTCACAGGGACCAGGCAAATTACACCTTTTAGCCAGGATCATGCATTGAGCAAAACCAGTTCATGAAATAAATTGTAAATTTATTCACAAGAAAAGGCATACACACAATGATACACAAACTACAGCAACAATACACACTTACGTAGGAATTGGGGTAACAACCTAGACTCTCCTAGGTGCAGGGAATCCTAATTCTGATAACAGTTGCAAAAACAGGACAGAAAATATTCCAGGCAGCTTTTGCTGAAGCAGCCTTTTTCTTGCTGGAGACTTGAAACTGAAAACGTAGAATCTGAGAATCTTAGAGGACTGGAGAACTAACTATCTGATGGGCGCAAGGGTTATAATACCTCTGACTTTCATTCACAGAATACTACCCCCTATCAGAAGCGTGAGCATATTCTCAGCAACCAACAACAAACTGGTAGAAAAAACAGGGTCACCTGAAAATCTGAATGAACCAAGGGCCAGGTGCAATTTGGTACCTCTGGCCCTGGTTCCCTCAATATCACCCGGGGTGACAGGCTCCTGCCAGTCTGGTGGGGCCAATGGAAATGCAAAGACCGTCCATTGATCTCAGGATGTGGATACTTGAGTCCTTCCCTCCTGTCCAACTGGTCTTGACACCTCGGACATCCTCTGGGGCATTCATCTCCAGATGTCCTGCCAGACTTACTGGCACCAACTGGTAGCCCCAGTGGCCTGTCAGAGCATTGGTTCTGATAGCCCCAGTGGCCTGTTAGAGCATTGGTTCTGATAGTCCCAGTGGCCTGTTAGAGCATTGGTTCTGATAGCCCCAGTGGCCTGTTAGAGCATTGGTTCTTATAGTCCCAGCTCATTTCTGTGCACAAACAGATATGTTTTAAAACACACGGTTCCATAAAATATACACTTTAAAACACACAGTTCCATAAAATATACAGTTTAAAAATATCCTAAGTTTTTTGGTGATGAGAAATAGAATAAGAAGCTGCACATTATGTCTTACTAGCCATAATCCCCACACTGTACAATAAACTTAGGTCTGGACTTTTAAAAGTCCTCTCACAACCTTATTGATGATTGGAGTACCCCCCAGAACCTCTAAGCAGGTTCTGGGTTTCCTGTACAGTAACTGGGTAGCCCCACTAACCTGGGGGCCCCTTATAGTTACAGGGATATTTTACATCCCTTTGCACCATTTACCTTTCTGGTCTGTGCTGAAGCAGGGACCCCTAGTAGTGAGTCACGCAAGCATGTTCAGGGGGAGATATTACCGAGACAATGTGTTGACATGCATCCAGGAATCCGACCTGATTCCTGGGTACATTTTTAGGGGAACCAGCAACTCTGGTCCCTGACTAGATAGACACAATCTAACAACACTTTCTCTGCAAACCCCCCCACCCCCATGAAACCTATACCACAGCAATCCCTGCTTGCTGGCATCCCTGGAAAGGTAAAAACACAAACATTCTTTATTGTCGCATAATTACAGGTAATGCTTTTACAACAGTTGGGTCAAAGAGCTGACACTCCTGAACCCCAACACATGGGTCAGAGGTAATCATACAGGCTTAACCTTTATTAAGGAAACAAAAATCACCCGGCGCTCTTGTAAAAACAGAATATATACATTTGTATATATATATTATAATAATATATATATATATTATAATATATATATATATATATATTATAATATATATATATATATATACAATGTGGTGAATAATTATTATAAGTGTAATAAGTGATTAATACAAGTGAATAAAACAGGCGAATAAACTGTGAATAAAAATCGGTGATACTTTTAGCTGGTTTCTTGTCTGAACGTTGAACCCTCCTGGTGGATTCTTAAGGATGCAGTTTGTAGATAAAGACGGGAGCTCAGGGACCATTAGATATAGGAAAAAACATAAAGAAAAAATGCATAGTACAATATTGTAAAAAAATATTAAAAAAAATGATAGTGACACCTAAAAAGTGACAGTGACACCTAAAAAGTGACGGTGACACCTAAAAAGTGACGGTGACACCTAAAAAGTGACGGTGACACCTAAAAAGTGACAGTGACACCTAAAAAGTGACAGTGACACCTAAAAAGTGACAGTGACACCTAAAAAGTGACACTCACACTTTCACAGGGAAAAAACAGCAGTGTGCCCCTCTGGGGTCGCCCCTTTTCTCATAGATGGGATGTTTTGATTGCTGTTTGATATCAGTCTGAGTCTTGTATCAGCTCCGAGGTGAACATGCATGAATAAGGTAACACACAAGAAGACCGGACTAAGTGTAGAGTATTAATGTAAAGGGTTTAGTGGGTACATTCACAATAAATGACCACTCACATTTAGCCCCCAAACAAGGCACGTGGTACGAAGTCCACCCTCGTGGATACCGGTTGCCTCACATGAACGTCAGGTCAGCGCCACTCTCATCAACTGCTGTTTGCGCATACAGCAGCCGGTGGGGATCTTCTCTTCTCCGATCTTCAGTAGCGCTAGCCGATGCTTCAGCTGATGTCACAGGTAGTGACTTCAGTCACCGGGTCCTCTGGGCTGGGATGTACAACTCCACGCATTTCGCAGTCTTTTTTGCTTCGTCAGGAGTTCAGGCAGCACAGCTCTGCCAAAACGTTGGTTTCACTGGCGCAATAAATTTTGATGAAGATTAAGACTGTGTGCCTGCATCTTCCTTCCTGACTATTCACCTTCGGAACCTTGGATCTCCCTGAAGCAAGTGCACCGGCAGCTAAGTACCCCACCTCTATACCAGTTGATTGAGTGCGTGCACTACCCTTTTTTTGCAGGGGATGGGGGTGTTGCCTGGGTTGGATACTGAGGTGCTCCTCGGTAATGATCTAGGTCCACTTTTTGTGCATTTACTGCAGAAATGGCTCATGTTGCAGCGATTACCAGGAGCCAGAGCAAAGGATTTGCTATTGAGGATCTCGCCGTCCCCTTGCATTTGGGACCAACAGCTCCAGAGGAGTCCGGGGAGACCACGCAGGTAAGCCAGACAGAGTTGAGACCATGTACTGACCTACCTCCACCTTTACCTGTTTCCCTCCCACCTGACTTAGAGACTAAGCTAGAAAGGCCGGAGTTAGGGACACATTTTAGGGATGCGGTGTGGTCTGATCCCAGCTTAGAGGGCATGAGACTTAGGGTGTCGAGTCTGCCTCTGAGAGTGGTTCAGCCCGGTTCTTATGGCACTGTGGGCTCTTGTATAGAGAGCAGGATTCTACTGTTCCAGACAGGGTATGGACTGGTAGGCGACAGTTAGTGGTACCCAGGGAGTGTAGGCAGCAGTTACTGCAGGTAGCCCACTCCATACCACTAGCGGGGCATCAGGGGGTCACTAGCATGAGTTTGTCGCATAATTTCAGGTAATGCTTTTACAACCATTGGGTCCAAGAGCTGACACTCCTTAACCTTAATTAGTGAGCCTGGTTACCTCTTCACCGTCACAGTGGTCAGTTTGATTATAAAGAGTCCACCATTTTTACAAATAGATACAATGGAATATGTTTGAAACATTGCAAATGACCGTTATGACTTTCTCCTGTTGCATCAACGCGTTATAAGAAAGTGCTTTGTGTTAACTTTTCTCTGGTCTGCTTGCATCAGTGAGAGATTGGGGAAGTGGTGTTTGTAGCAGCTAATAATGGAATTGCTGTGCCCAATATGTTAATACCATGTATCAAGTTTGCTTCAGTTCAAGGTGCAGCTTTCTCTTTTGTCTCATTTAAATCCACTGAGTCTGGGACAGTTCCAACCTCTGCTCAAGAGACCAGCCTCAGATAGAGGAAAGTCCAGCAGCACGTTTCATACAGTTGATGCTGGTGCAAAGTGACATAATACTGGGATTACTGTTGATGACACTAATACTAGGATGTGATGCCTTAGCAAGGAAACAACGCCACTCCTGTTGGTCTACATCTGTATATATCTTAATGCTATTTTCTCCATAAGGGAAACTAAACATGCACTGACATCACTAGCATCACGATATATACCGATGTAGAGCAGCAGGTGTGGCGTTGTTTCCTTGATAAGGCAGCACATCCTAGTATTACTCAGAACATGATAGGATTTATGCATTGGCAATGTAAGTGCAGAATACCCCGACATACACCCCCCCACCGAGAGAACACCGAGGCCCATTTTACCTGTACTGTATGTTCTTCCATAACACAGGTTGTAATCAACTTCTCACGACAAATCGTGGAAATGGCAATCCAAGTGCAAACAGGCAACATCAAATGGCTAGTTACATGGCAGCACGTACAGTATATTTCTGCACTATAGCCCTGTACTATAGCCCTGTACTATAGCCCTGCACTATAGCCCTGTACTATAGCCCTGCACTATAGCCCTGCAGAATATGCCAGGTTACATCAGTATCTTCCACAAAATGTCTAATTTCTACAAATGGATGGGTCAGGGGGTTGGCAATGTGATCTAGTTCATCTTAGATATTACAAAAGGTACTTCCAAACTCGTATATAGCAACATATACAAGCAAATCTTTTGTCTAAGAGCAGGATGAAGGTTAAAAAAAAGGTGGCAACCCTGGGGCGGGTATAAGTGAGAAGGGATATATAACTCCAGAAATGGTTTAAACAGAATTTGAGACAAGAATCGTGAATCTGCCACTTGGAGGATTATACGGTTCGGAGGTGGGAGAGGCGACAGCGTTAAGTAAATACTCTCCGTTTAAGGATTCATAAGTATACCAGTGGAACAGCTCTTTGTAATTATCTCAGCGGGAAACTTTCTTTCTTGGCACAGCTCTCCTGGTTCTTTTTTTCTTTAACTCAGGGAGGAATTAATTTGTTAATTGCCAACACTTGCTTATTAGTTAAGAGGTCACTGTTGTCATGCTTGTAAGCGGGACGTGTTTTTGTACATGGAAAATGTAACATTTTACAGGAGTTGTACTGAAGAATCCCTGGTATAATTTTCTTGCGAGTACAGTATGTCTCCAGATTTATTAAGCAAAAATCCTATTGCTTCAATGGGAATTTTCCTTTGAGGAATCTTGTGCTAAATGTATGTATGTATGCTGTGGTGAAACGGCCTCAAAATAAGTATATCTTTGTGTATATCTGTTTGTATATCTTTATTTATTTATATAGCACCTATAGCTGTACTCAGTGCTTTACAAGAGAGACAGTACAGCACATGGAATTATAGTACAATAAGTGCAGCAAATAATATCAGACAATAGGAAAGGATATCCCTGTCCCAGAGAGCTTGCAATCCAAGTGGTATGATAGGACATTTCCTGAAACAGCAAGTGAGGGAATAAGTGCAGTCGATGGCAGTCATTGGTAGGAGTGACTGTGGGTGTGGGGCAGTAGCCATGAAACCTGGCTAATAAAATGCTTAATTTAAGGAGGTGAGTTTTAAGGTTTGTCTTAAAGGCGGGGAGAGAAGGTGCTCGGCGTATACGGAGTGTGAGGGAGTTCCACAGGTAAGGGGCAGTGAGGGAAAAGGGTATTAGGCAAGAGAGAGGTGAAAGAAGTGGCATTGTGTCTCCTTTAAAAAACCTGAGCTTGTTATACTGTAGCTCTTGGAACTTCCTTTTAGAAAGGCTTTTATGTAGGGATTCGGGGTTTAGGCTTTAACCGAAAAACCCCGAGAAACCCACCAACTGATCATCGTACACTTTTGGTTGAAACCGATAAAAAACACAACATAAATCTCCTTTCCTATTAATTTCCACCTCTTGTGGCAGCTTGCCGACAGGTCGGAGACCAAGGCGTCACGGGGCAGTATGGAGACTACAATAAGGGCACCGATAAATGCCAACTTCAATTACGTGTTCATTTATACAAAAACATAAGCACCAAAAACTGGAGTCCCTACTTATATTTATATTGTAAAAACTGAAGGGAACAGTGTGTTTTAAATACATCCAATTTTTATGGAAGTGGAATTATAAATGAGTAAATTCAAATTAGTGGTACTCAAGTCATTTTCCCTTTGCGACAATGCCCCTAATGTATGTCACGTACAGCACATCTGTGAGCACGTAACTTGTGTATGGGACAAGGGTTAATACACAGGTCTCGAGCTGGCCCACTTTTCACCTTCACAAAGGTCCCTCAAATGAACAATATCTCCCCTCAAACCATCCCCATATACCACCTGTCATGGACAGCACACAGGTGAGCACGTGACTTAGATATGCAACCAGGGTTAATACTCACCGCTACTCTAGCCAACTCACCTTTCTCCTGCACAATGTGCTTTCAATAAGTTAATATTAACCCTTTACAGAATTGCATTCATATCAATCCGCTACCACCACCCAAGAAATATACAAAATATGTATTTAAAATATATCTGCCAGGGTCTCAGGTCCCTGCATATAATAAAAAAAAACATGCACTTACCACACAAAAATGTCTCTACAAAGCGTGCAACAAAGTTAATTCAGAACCCCAAAGCATTACTTATTAAATAATTGTTTAATATATATAGTTACATAGTAGATGAGGTTTAAAAAAGACGTACGTCCATCAAGTTCAACTTATGCTAAATTTAGACAACAGATACTTTATCCTATATCTATACTTACTTATTGATCCAGAGGAAGGCAAACAAAAAACCCTAGTGTCATATCATCCAATGATATCTCATAAAGGGAAAATAAATTCCTTCCTGACTCCAAGAATTGGCAATCAGATTAATCCCTGGATCAGCATCCTTCCCATGTATACTTATTTGGTATATCCCTGTATACCTTTCCTTTCTAAAAAGATGTCCAACCTTTTTTTGACCAAATTCATTGTATCTGCCATCACAGTCTCCATGGGTAATGAATACTACATTTTAACTGCCCTTACTGTAAAGAACCCTTTCCTTTGTTGCTGGTGAAATCTCCTTTCCTCCAACCTAAGGGGATGCCCCCGAGTCCTTTGTACTGCCCGTGGGATGAATAATTAATTTGAAAGCTCCTTGTACTGTCCCCAAATATATTTATACATACAGTAGTTATCATATCCCCTTTAAGACACCTCTTTTCTAATGTAAATCAGTCTATTTAGCTAGTCTCTCCTCATAAGTTAGATTCTCTGCGCTCTCTCTAGTTCCAGAATGTCTTTTCTAAGGAGTGGTGTCAAAAATTGTACTCCATATTCAAGGTGTGGTCTTACTAATGCTTTGTAAAAGGGCATAATTATGTTTACTTCCCTTCCATCCATTGCCCGTTTAATGCAAGATAAGATCTTGTTTGCCTTTGCAGCTACTGCATGACTTTGTGCACTATTGCTAACCCTGCTGTCTACAAGCACTCCTAAATCCTTCTCCATCAAGGATTCCCCAAATGTATCCCCATTTAATGTGTAAGTCGCCAGTTTATTCTTGAATCCCAAATGCATACCCTTACATTTATCTGTATTAAACCTCATCTGCCATTTACCTGCCCACGTTTCCAGTCTCTCCAAGTCCTTCTGGAGAGAAATTACATCCTGCTCTGATGCTACTACCTTACACAATGTAGTGTCATCAGCAAAGATGGAGACTTTGCTCTCGATCTCAACCTCAAGGTCATTAATAAACAAGTTATAAAGCAGGGGTCCCAGTACCGATCCCCGAGGTACTCCACTCACGACTTTAGCCCAACCTGAAAAAGTTCAATTTATGACAACCCTCTGTTGTCTGTCCTTCAACCAGTTTTCAATCCAGGTGCATATATTATTACTGAGTCCAATTTGCTTTATTGTGTACACCAACCTCTTGTGTGAAACTGTCTCAAAAGCTTTTGCAAAATCTAAGTAGACCACATCAACTGCATTACCCTGGTCTAAATTCCTACTTACCTCCTCAAAGAAACAAATAAGGTTAGTTTGGCATGATCTATCCTTCATAAATCCATGCTGACTATTACTAATAATTTTGTTTTCCATTAGGTATTCCTGAATATTAGAAAAACAAGAGAAATAGGGGGAGCACAGGTAGAGGAATAATATAAATGCTTAAAACACTTAGATTAAATCAAAGGACATGTAATCCTGAAACATTGTTTGTGATGAAGTGTGGAATAACATAAACACTTACACGGCCCTGTGTAAATGCTGTCGCATCAAGGTTTGTTTACTTTGTTTCTTTATCTTCTGTATCTTCTTGATTCTATCCTTTCTTCTCCTTTGATCCAAACGATGGCTTCTCCAATCTTTCTGTGAAACTGGTTTACGGTATCGCCCTCGGTGCATAAATGGAGTAAAAAACAGATTGTGAGGGACAATTCAGATACGGTATAACAATCACTGAGACCGACGGTTTAATAAGTCAAATGCAGAAAAAACTGCAAACACTCACACGGGCAGTGTGAGTACACTCTTGAGGGAAGTATCTTTAGTTACACCTCTTTGGGGAGCTATCCTATAAGGCCCCTACTGTCTCCAAAATAAGGAAGAAATAGGTGGTGAGTGAGGGTATAACAAAATTACTCACACAGCCACGTGTGAGTACACACTATGATTGGTGTCTCTTCCTCCCTCTTTAGATGTTCAACAGGATCAGCTCCGTGAGGATCACTCTGAGTGTGATGTTAACACAGTAAATCCAAGATGGAGTAATGGTGAACTTTAATAAAAACTAAAAACAATGCACAAAATCACAGTATATAAGTTAAAAAAGTGCTCAGTCAAAGCGACATGAGAGCTGAAAGAATAGAAAGCAGCCAGTCTTTTAGGATAGATGTGCAGGGTGTTTAGGTGCGCCGCTAACTCTCCCCGCGTCCGGGTGTTGTGTAGCGCTCCTATCTCCTGCTCCTGACGGTGGCCGAAATGGTTCAAAATACTCAGGGATTGTAGCAACGCGTTTCGCCCTTTCTGGGCTTCCTCAGGCTACGTAGAAAGGTATGACAGGGCTCATAGCAATATATAGGCAAGCGCCGGCCAATCCAATCCTTTCCCCAAGTGACTCCCTTCAAACTTCGTCACAAATCCAATTAAGCTGTTTTCACAAGAAAAGCTTAGAATGATAAGCGCACAATTGTTGTATATGTCCAAATCTCAACCAAATGGTTGTCACATCGTTAACTTGCTGCTTTAGTGATGTTCACATGAAACTTTAGGATTAAAAACGTGTATAAAAGAAACACTGAGCAGGAAATCGAGTTCCTAATATACTGAAAACTGTTAAAAAATCTCAAAGAGATAAATAATTCAAAGTAAAGTGGAACGCTTAAATATACCAAAAAATATACCAAGAAATGTATCAGGGCATTAATCTACTGATAACAAATCCATATTATAGTTACAGTTGTAGAACCTATATATCTAACTTATTACAATCTTATACAAACAACTTAAAATCATGAAAACATTTAAATCAAGTTATCACATTGCATAATTAAATCACTGAAGAATATTATATATTTTATATTTTAAAACGATAAAACATTAAGATGATAAACGATTAAAACCTTGTGCCAATGCATACATGTGTGGAAAGGAACCCACATATGTAATTCTGATAGTTGGTGTCATCTGAAAAAAATCATGACAAGGATAATAACGTCAGTATTTTGGCAAGCTTAAAATTGTTGATAATATTTTTCATGTAAATGTCAATGGAAAATTCAGTTCCAATATAATAAGATAATTCTTAAAGACTTTGATTCAAATACTAAGGGCAAAAGCCCAAAACAGATTTTTGTGCCCCCTTTTGATTGCGAGACATACTGGCATCTAAATGAAAGCCCAGAGGTCTATATCTATATTCAGTCCCTTCGGGTCAGAGTCTTTAATTTATAGATCCAGTATGTTCCGCGTTGGCAAAGTTTCTGGAGTCTATCCCCACCCCTCCAGTGTGGATCTACTCTCTCGATTCCTTTGTAGCTCAGACCTTCGGGATTACCTCCGTGGCACAGACTAAAATGCCTGGATACGCTGTGCGTCATCCCCTGCCTGCGAATATTGCCCATGTGCTCCAGCACTCGGACCCTTAATGGTCTTGAAGTGCGGCCCACGTACTGGAGTCCACAGGGGCAAGCAGGCAGGTAGACAACATATTCAGTGCGGCAATTTATCATTTGTTTTATTTTAAAATCCTTTTTAGTAGTGTTTGAACTAAAAGCTACCCTGTCCCCCTTTGTCACCTGTTTCTATCGCCATCATTCCTGAATATTATCCCGTATTAAACCTTCAAGTAGTTTCCCCATTATTGAAGTCAGGCTTACAGAAAAAGGCTTACAAGAACATACAGTTACAATAAAATAAAAGGATAAAACATAAATCCCTATACAGTACTGTATGTTACCATATGTCATAGGTTTCCCCCACAGAGGTCACTGACGTAGAAAGATGAAAATTCACGTGTTTGATCCCAAAACACAACTCTGTTGTATTCTCATTTCATAACTTCACGGCAAGCCCTATATACCATTTGTCTCCCATTGAAAATCACACAAGCCCCCCCCCCCCCCTGTCTTAAATCAGCTGCTAGGTTGACGGTTTTGTGACAAAAAAATCCTGCTCTAAAAATCCTGACTCAATATATAAACGCGCTTACAGTAACTTTATTTCCCCAAACACTTAGACAGACGCCATCTTCATGGCTGTCTCCGTGCTCCCCACACGCTCCCCACACGCACGCCTGCGCATAAAATGTGACAGCCTAACATCTATTTTTGCAGGAGAAACGGTTATCTGTCCTTGGCACCGCGTACCCAGGCAGAGTGTGCTGTGATCTGCTTTGTCTAATTGCCAAAAAGCCGCATATGTACCTGTAATTATGCAGAATAGATGTACCTGTAATTATGCAGAGATCGACATGTACCTGTACTTATGGCAGAATGATGTACCGTAATTATGCAGAATAGTGTATCCTGTAATTATGCAGAATAGCATTTACCTGTAATTAGCAGAATAGATGTACCTGTTATTATGCAGAATAGATTACCTGTTATTGCAGGATAAATGTTACCTGTATTGGCGCAGAATAGAATTGTACCCTGTACATTATGCAGAATAGATGTCACTGTTATATTAGCTAGGATAGATGTACCTGGTATTGATGAAGATCATAGATGATAGATATGTTATTACTGCAGCAACAGATGTACCTGTTATTATGCAGAATAGATGTACCATGTAATTATGCAGAATAGATGTACCTGTTATTATGCAAATTATTACCTGTTATTATGCAGAATAGATGTACCTGTTATATTATGAGAATGATGTACCTGTTAATTACGCAGATAGATGTACCTGTTTATTATGCAGAATACATATTACCTGTTATTATGCAGAAGATGTACCTGTAATTATGACAGATTGATGTACCTGTTATTATGCAGAATAGATGTACCTGTTATTATCTATCTCCGATGGTGACTCCTGTTATTATGCAGAATAGATGTACCTGTTATTATGCAGAATATATGTACCTGTTATTATGCAGAATAGATGTACCTGTTATTATGCAGAATAGATGTACCTGTAATTAAGCAGAATAGATGTACCTGTAATTATGCAGTGTAGATGTACCTGTTATTATGCAGGATAGATATACCTGTAATTATGCAGGATAGATGTACCTGTAATTATGCAGAATAGATGTACCTGTTATTATGCAGAATAGATGTACCTGTTATTATGCAGGATAGATGTACCTGTAATTATGCAGAATAGATGTACTTGTTATTATGCAGAATAGATGTACCTGTTATTATGCAGAATAGATGTACCTGTAATTATGCAGAATAGATGTACCTGTTATTATGCAGAATTGATGTACCTGTTATTATGCAGAATAGATGTACCTGTAATTATGCAGAATAGATGTACCTGTTATTATGCAGAATAGATGTACCTGTAATTATGCAGGATAGATGTACCTGTTATTATGCAGGATAGATGTACCTGTAATTATGCAGAATAGATGTACCTGTTATTATGCAGAATAGATGTACCTGTAATTATGCAGAATAGATGTACCTGTAATTATGCAGAATAGATGTACCTGTTATTATGCAGAATAAATGTACCCGTAAATATGCAGAATAGATGTACCTGTTATTATGCAGAATAGATGTACCTGTAATTATGCAGAATAGATGTACCTGTAATTATGCAGAATAGATGTACCTGTTATTATGCAGAATAGATGTACCTGTTATTATGCAGAATAGATGTACCTGTTATTATGTAGAATAAATGTACCTGTAATTATGCAGAATAGATGTACCTGTTATTATGCAGAATAGATGTACCTGTTATTATGCAGAATAGATGTACCTGTAATTATGCAGAATAGATGTACCTGTAATTATGTAGAATAGATGTACCTGTTATTATGCAGAATAGATGTACCTGTTATTTCATATGTAGTTATTCCTTAAATCACTCATGGGATCACATGAGACAAAATAGGGCCTTCACAGCGCAGTGGGTTCGGGGGCAAAAGTGTCAAAACGGACCTCTGGTACTTCCAGGTCATGTGACCTGTTCAGTGTGCCCTGATTCCTGATGCCAGAAACAGAAGTGTAGGGGGCTCCACTCCTGTTTGGATCTAGAGTAGGAACCTAGCAAGTGGCCATGCTGTACCAGGCACGTCGTAAGGGCCCCTGGAGACTAAGGGCGCGCTTATAGTGCCGGCGACAGCGATGCGACGCTCAGGCGACAGTCGCTGGAAAACCAAATAGAGATGACTTCCAGCGATCGTGACGAATCCGTCGCGGCGCGCTTACGAAAGCACACGCGACGGCGGCAATGCATTTGTTTTGCCGCGATGTCGCGTTGCTGTCGCCTGCACTATAAGCCCGGCGATTTCTTTCTGCTGCAAAGAGAGAGAGCCACCCAAAATTAATGTTTTTTAATATACATTTTATTACTAGTGTAGATGAGCAAGGGGTCTCCGGAGCAGAACCGCTCTGATTTCGGGTCCGGGGAACCCCTGCTTCCGAGATACAGGGCCTCGTTATGGGGTGCCGGTATCTCCTATGCATTTGATTCCCACGGTCACGTGATGCGGGACATTTTAATGCATAGGAGATACCGGCACCCCATTACTGGGCCTGTATCTCGGGAAGCAGGGGGTCCCCGGACATGAAATCAACGCGGTTCTGCTCCGGAGACTTCCTGCTCCCACACACTAATAATAAAAATTGCATTAAAGCAGCTTCATTACCTTAGCGGATAGCCGCTAAGGCAATGAAGGGATTAAGGAACAACAGCAGCTTTATTGGGGGCAGAGGGGGTGATTGAAGCATTTTTTTTCTAACTCCCGTCTTGCTGTTTATCAGCAAGTTCTCACTACCCTCAAGTCAACTTTTCCTGGCGTGAGGATTTGGGGAGAACCTTGCCATTCTGGAGCCACAATAGGCCCCGATAACCTAATCGCAGCTACTAGAATTGCTGAGTTTCAGAACCTGCTGATAAGTGGCTTATCGCTGCTCACTCTGCGATTTTTTTTGAACGCTGACATTTTTGCCGATTCAGTCTTTTATTGCCCACTTATTGACGCTTACAGAATCGGAGTAGGCATTTTGGGCGATAAGTGCTCGATAAGTGGCTTATGAACGCTTAGTGCATAGGCCCCCTAGTGTTTGAATTTGTATTCCATTCAGTGGGGAACTTACATAGGGAACCTTTGCTTCATCCCAGTACCATTTTGCACTGTTCAGCAACTGCACGAAACTGCAAGAAAGAGGGGAGATCGAGATGACTGCCGCTCCAGTAGAAAAAAGTGTCAGGAACTCACCGCCTCCTGTAAGTTCCCAGCTTTATCAGCACCCCTGTTCACGTCTCCCCATCTCCTAGCATTGCAATTAATACTCTGAACCATCTCCAACTTCATAGCATTTTTATTGTGTATACTATACATGCTACGTATCTTAGAGCTGATATTCGGTTACAACCTTTCTTACTGCATAAAACTGCTCTGACAACTATCACTGAATCACCCACGGACGTGTAACAAGGTTGATGCGAAGCAATACCACATAGAAGTAACAGCAGCTCCTCTATGCTAACCTGGACATTGGTTGGGTCCCTTACTGTGGGTTTGGGTGATATACCATCTTGATCCTGTGACTTTGGGACTCCAGCCTTAACCATCGAGTTCGAGGTGTGGCAGGGATTTTTTTTTTACAAGATGTTGTGCAACTATGTTCTTATGTAGTTAAGTTTTTAACTTGTCTATGATTGATATAAAGTGCATATATTCTTTATTGATTTTGTCTCCATGCGCTCTTTTTTTGTGTGTGTGTGGTACAAAAAAAGTGACTAAAGCCCCCCTCCCAGCAAATAAAAATCCCCCGCTGTGAGCACACTCACTTCTCCGACAGTTCCACAACCCGCCTTCCCCTTTATCTCCTAACACACAATGCTTCCACTTCAGACAGGGATTCTGGGAAATGACATGCAAATGAGCACTCAGAGTGAGTCACTTTTTGCTTCTTGTCCATTTCAACAAGCCTCTGCCGGCCGAATCGCACAGCTTTTTACGTAGAGCCACCAAATTGGCAAATCGAATGGATTTGAAAAGCCAAAATGGTATCTGGACCCAAGGGCAGTGCCGTTGGTGTTCTGCTCAACAATAGTTTTGCCTTCACAGGTAAAACACTTTCTAAGAGACGGAGAATTAGCTGATAATAATTAGACACCTGTAATGCATTTGGGTTCGAAAACCATTTGCTGAGCGTGTAATATCGGCGTATTAAAGATAAAAGGCAAAGTCTACAGTACAGTATGTGTCTTTCACACATCCCACGGGCCACCCAGTCTCTGTAATTGACACAGAAATCATATTTCCTTCTGGAATCATATGACTAAATAATGATATTAGGATGCGCGAAAGCAGAGTTGATTAAAGTGAACTTATCAGCACTGCCAGACAATGGCTAAAAGAGCTTTAGTGAAGAGTGTCGGCTTAATTCTTGGCAGAGGGGTGACCTTTCACTTGCTTCACTGAGACCTCTCTTGGAGAAGCAGCCGTAAGGAACAGAGCTGACAAATCAATCTGTAATCGCAATGCGTGAAAGGTCACAGGTGATAGGAATATAAATCCTTTCATCTCCTGCCACTTTTCTGAACCACACATTGAAAGCTGTCCTGACGAGAAGCATCGTCTTTATTGGGCAACACAGTTTTCTATTTCCTAATTGCATAATTATCAGGTGTTCACTGCAATTCTTCTTGGGTTGTGGTACATTTTATTGAGCCAACAACAAATGACAAAAGTGCTGTTGTACATGAGCTTCTGAGACCACGAAAATCCATTCTTCACATATTGGGGGGGGGGGGGGGGGGGGAGGCATTTCTCCCCACTAGTAACATTATTAAGCTCTAGCAGGTTGAGTTCTCCCAACACTTTTCGAAAACCCTATTTATAATTCCCCCAATATTAACCCCTTGCTCCACCACCAGAGGGTCGGGGGGTAAAGGGGGGGGGGGCGGGGGGGGGGGTTGCAATATATTGCCAAGGAAGCCACACCAAATATTGGTGTGGTTCAACAAAAGCATTGTAGTCAGTTAATAATGTTACTAAGTTGTGATAAGCCACATAATTATAGCTACATTTGAGATGGTTTTGGACAATTATAGCTACATTTGAGATGGACTGTACATTTACTAAACACACAAATGAGACCGTTTTTATTAACTTTGAAAATTAAGTATAAGGAGAAGCAAGAAACATATTGTTCAACAGTGTCAGAAACGGCCGAGAGGTCCAGCAAGAGAAAATACTGTGGTGACGTTGGGATTTCACTATGCAGGTTGTTTCATTGGAGTGTGCTGGCTGAAAACATTACTGCAGAGGGTCAAGAAGAGAGTGAAAGTTAACTGTGTAAGAATATACTAAAGGGGGGTTGTAAGCAAAAGAGGGCAATGCAAGAGGCAGAAAATTACAAGTACTGTATATGTGTTAGCCTATGTGACAGCTAACTAAATGAGTACCGGTAGATCAAAAATAAATAAAGAACCTGCTACTAGGGACAGGTAGGATTGCGGATTGGAAATCGAAACTTCATCAACTTCAAATTTCAGTCTTGGGATCACATTTTTGAATTAGAGAGAAGTTTTAGCTATTCTCGCATTTATTTTTTCGTGTTTTGTTTGTTTACGTAACTCTCCCTGTGCTGATGGGACTATTCCTACTCCATCTGTGATCAGCCTCCTCATTTTAGGCTGGCATGCCACTATGTGACCTTTTGGCTGAGAGCCAGAGAGGGACCGTCCGTTGGAGCTGGTCCAACTATGCCTAGGGGCGGTGACTGATGAAGCCCAGAGGGGGCTCTGTCTCTGTCTCGATATATCTTGGGCGTAATGCCAGACCATACTGGTGGGACTCTAGATAAACAGGGTACTTACCCTAACTGAAAAAAATAAAGGGGATGTGGAACCTATCCTATCCTATACAGGTCTTACTTAACTAATCATATTGAGATCCCTCTTCTTCAACTCCTCCTGGGATCTGCATTCCAGAAGCTTCCCCCTTCTATTTATACCCTAGCATGACATCACTGTCTCCATGCAGAAGGGAGCGAGGCTTAAATTCTACTGAATCACCCCACCATAATGTGATAAGTAAGGGGTGTTACTCTGTGTGCGCTAACACAGTTAACCCTTTAAGGCCCTAGTAACCCCCTCAAATGGGGGTTACATTTATTTTTTTCTTTAATAAACTGGGAGAACATTTGAGTTCACAAATGAAAAACTTCTCTGCTCTGCATAGGGCCACATGGCTGCGATGCGTGAGCACCCCTGTAGCATGACGTCAGTTAGGGGCTCCCTGCTACTCTCCACTGTCCCCCTCTTCTGCCCTCTATGCTCCTGTATCTACTTCCCGCCGCCCCCTTCTCTGCTCTTCTGGCCCTCTTCTCTACCCTCCGCTGCTTCCTCCTCTTCTTTTCTTCCCTCCGGGCTCCATCCTCAGCTCTCCGGCTCCTTCAAACACACTCCGCTGCCCACTCCTCTTCTACCCTCAGCTGCCTCCTCCTCTACCCTCCAAACTCCCTTCTCTACTTTCCAACATCCCCTCCTCTACCCGCCATTGTTCCCGTCTCTACCCCTCCAAGGTGCCCCCTCCTTCCACCCTCCGACCCTGTGTAGGAGGGAAAAGGAGCTGGCTGTCATGAGACAGGAATGGTGAGGGAGGGTGAGGGAGCAGGAGGGTAGAGAGGAGGATGTTGCGGTAGGAAGAGGGAGTAGGATGGTGGGGACAGAGAGAGGAGAATGGTGGGGAGAAAGGAGAATGGTTGGAGGAAGAGAGGAGGATGATGGGGAAAGAAAGAGGAATATAGTGGGGGGACAAAGTGAGGAGGGTGGAGGGGGAATAGAGACGAGGATGGTGGGAAGAGTGTAGGATGGAGGGGAGAGAAAGAGAGGAGGATGGTTAAGGAGAGAGTATTATGGGGGGATCGAGAGAGAAATATTGTGGGGAGAGAGAGAAAGCTGGTGAGGAGAGAGAGGAGGATGGGGATAGAGATGGGAGGGTAGTAAGGGGAGGAGAGAGAAGGATGGGGGAGAGAGCATAGGATAGGGGGAGAGGGAGAGGAAGATGGTGGTGGGAAAGATAGAAGGATATAGGGAGAGAGGAGGATGGGGGAGACAGAGTGTAAGGTGAGGGAGAGAAAGAAAGGGGATGGGGAGAGAGAGAGGAGGATTGGGGGGGGGGAGAGAGTGAGAGAGAGAGAGCGAGAGAGGAGGATGGGGAGAAAGGATGATGGGGAAGAGAGGGGGATGGGGGAACAGAGAAGGGGATGGGGAGAGAGAGAGGAGGATGGGGGGAGAGAGGATATAGGGAGAGAGGGGGATGGGGGAGAGAGTGTAAGGTGGGGGGAGAAAAAGAAAGGGGATGGGGAGAGAGAGAGAGGAGGGTGGGGAGAGAGAGAGGGGGAGGGGGAGAGAGAGAGAGTAGGATGGGGAGAGAGAGTAGGATGGGAAGAGAGAGAGGAGGATGGGGGGACAGAGAAGAGGATGGGGGAGAGAGGAGGATGGGGAAGAGAGAGGAGGATGGGGGGACAGAGAAGAGGATGGGGAGAGAGAGGAGGATGGGGGGAGAGAGAGAGGAGGATGGGGAGAGAGAGGAGAATGGGGAGAGAGAGGAGGATGGAGGGACAGGGAGGAGGATGGGGGAGAGATAAAGGAGGATGGGGGGAGAGAGGATGGGGGAGAAAGAAATGAAGATACGGAGAAAGAGAGGAGGATCGGGGGAGAGAGAGGAGGATGGGGGAGAGAGAGAAGAGGATGGGGAGAGAGAGGAGGATGGAGGGAGAGAGATGGGGGGTGTTTGTTCACTAAATTGTTTACTGTCGTGACGCGTTATGCGAGGCGCTCCCCACACTGTGTTATAAGGGTTCCCAGAACAAATATTTTTTAGCACAGATTTAACAATGCAACCACTGATCTAACACATTCCACTGCAACATTATTGAGACAGATTTCCAGAAGTAAAGCCTGGTTCACTGAACACATCAACTCCAGGGTTCACTGAAGTCCAATGCCGGGTATTGCAACCCTGATCAGGCGGCAACTGCTATTGACTTGAGTAGCAGTTAAAGCTGGAATAAGGAACGAGTGGGTGGCCCAAGCTGCCCCTGTATAAACTAATTTGTTATTATTTAAATAAAGTAAATTTTCTAGAAATTTAATTCCTCCTGAAAAAATCTGCCAGAAAACGCAAAGAACCTTTTACTATAGATAGATATATATATACTAGATATATATATTATATATATATAAGTACATAGCTATAAAAAAAATATATATATATTCGTTTATATAATGACTAATTAGGAGCAAAATGTTTCTTTTGTTTTTTTAAATACTCATACTTTATTGATTTTGTAACATTCTGTAAACATACAGCACTGGGTTCACACGAAGAAGAAAAAGGGAGGGGTGAGGGTATGGGGGAGGGATGTACAGAACATAGAGAATTAAGGAGGAGGGGGGAAGGAAGGGGGGGGGTCAGGTATTCTCAACTCAGATCAATGGCACACTTACATTGGCATGAAATAACAAAGATAAAGATACAGAATTCATAGGTGCAAATTACAGTTCAGGTAAACACAGGTGAGACAGCATCTGGACTACGCTGCTCCATGGGAAAGCAATGACCCTAGTACCTCTGGCAGGTGTTGATTCTATGTACCTGTGGCTGATGTGCTGCCCTTTATGGTGGAGAGATGGCACAAACAGGCTGCTGTTGCACTGTGGAAATTTTAAAGCATCCTGTCTCTGGTCAGCTGATCCTCGGATATTATGGTATATAAGCCACGGCAGCCACACCCTCTGGTCAGCTGATCCTCGGATATTATGGTATATAAGCCATGGCTGCCACACCCTCTGGAACTTAGGACAGGGATCTCTCAAAAAACTTGTCTTTCTCTCCATTCGGAGAATTGGCCATATTTTGTTTATAACATATCCCATAGAGGGGAGGTCTGGTTTCTTCCAGTGTAGGGCAATGGCGCATCTAGTCGCCGTTACTATGTATGAGACTAATTTATTTATGCGTTGATCAGGGTCCTGGGAGAGCATGTGAACCAACCTGTTTACCTTGGTCCAGAGTAGGGCCACCTTAGGGACGACCACCACATGTGTAGGAAGTCTGCCCAACACCCGATCCGCTAGGACAAAGGAGGAGGTCCAGAGGAACATCCTCAAGAGCCACACCAGGGCTTCGTACCATTGGTAGAGTACCTTATATGTGTTTTCTTTGGTCATACAGATAGAAATGTTTGAAGTAGCCTCGAAGATGTCCCCCCATTTTTCTGGGTCCAATACCCTATCAGGTCCGATTGCCACTCGTGTATAAACTTTCCAGTCTTCTATGTGCCAGTGAGAAAAACAGATGAGTAAAATAGGGACGTTATCTTTGACTGCTTAGAGGAGTTGAGACAACCTTGAGAACCGCCTCCAATTCCACCCATCTCCTAAGTGTGGAGTCAGTGTGCCACACCACCAACTGCCCTAACTGTGTGGCTCTATGGTATGAGTATATACATGGAATACCAAGGCCACCAGCCTCCCTAGACATACTGAGGGTAGTTCTATTAACCCAAGGTGTTTTCCCCCCCAAAATAAATGTAGTAATATAGTAATGAGGTCAAAACCTATGCCAAACTAGGTGTACTTTACAGGAACAAATCCTCCCTAAGCCTGCTGGTCAGAAAGCGTATTGCACAGCAGATGCTA
Organism: Ascaphus truei; assembly: GCA_036426205.1. Classification (NCBI taxonomy): domain Eukaryota; kingdom Metazoa; phylum Chordata; class Amphibia; order Anura; family Ascaphidae; genus Ascaphus; species Ascaphus truei. The sequence goes on from CM071584.1 coordinate 93,036, forward strand.
ATGCCAATTATCGACTATGGAGACATAGTATATGGCACGGCTCCTCAAACCCACCTTAGCAAACTTGACACCCTCTACAATTCAATTTGTTGTTTCGTTCTCCAATGCAACTACAACACACATCACTGCGAAATGCTCAAAGAACTAGATTGGTCATCACTCGAATTTAGGCGCAAAGTTCACCTTTCCTGTCTTGCCTTCAAATACTTTCTGGGCAAGCTACCCAGCTATCTGAACAAGCTCCTCACCCCTACCACACGCAGCACTTATCATCTGAGATCTGACTCCAAAAGACTGTTCATGGTCCCAAGGCTCAACAAAGTATCCGGCCGCTCCTCCTTCTCTTACCGTGCACCTCAAAACTGGAACAACCTACTGGAGCCTCTCACATCCACCACCAGTTTAAGTTCTTTCAAAACTAAGGCTGTCTCACATTTTAATCTGGTCTGTAACTGTTACATAAGCCTATAATATACATCTTCTCTAACTGTGCATGCAATGTCTTGTATATAATGTATACCCTGTTCATTTATGTAACTGTATTTGTAATCATATATTATTTGTCATATTAACTATGCCCAGGACATACTTGAAAACGAGAGGTAACTCTCAATGTATTAGTTCCTGGTAAAATATTTTATAAATAAATAAATTGGCTGAACTGCCATGGGGCGTGGCCAGCGCTCCGTCGCAAGTTGTGAACACAGATTTCTTGTCTTCAGAGAAAGACTGGGAGAAAGAAAATAAGTAGGAGTGGGTGTAAGTGTGTGTGCGTGTGTGTGTGTAAGTGGGAGAGTGGGAGTGTAAGTGGGAGAGACAGAGAGTGTGTGTGTGTAAGTGGGAGAGTGTGGGAGTGGGTGTAAGTGGGTGTGTGGGTTTAAATGGGAGCGTGGGTGTAAATGGGTGTGTGTAAGTGGGAGAGTGTGAATGTAAGTGGGAGAGAGTGTGTGTGTGTGTGTGTGTGTGTAAGTAGGAGAGTGTGGGAGTGTGTGTGTGTGTTTAAGTGGGAGAGTGTGGGATTGGGTGTAAGTGAGTGGGTGTAAGTGGGTGTGTGGTTGTAAATGGGTGCGTGGGTGTAAATGGGTGCGAAGGTGTAAATGGGTGTGTGTGTGTAAGTGTGTGTGTGTAAATGGGTGTGTGTGTGTAAGTGGGAGAGTGTGCACACGCGCAAGGGGGAAAGGGAGCGTAGGGTGGAGAGAGATGTGGGGGGAGCTTGACGAGATACAGGGGGTGAAGGTTGGGGTTCCCCAGAATTTCAAAATCGAATTCTGGGGTTCCCTAACCAAAAAAAGGTTGAAAACCACTGAGCTAAGCAGACACATTTTAGGTTAGAATGGAGGTTTATGGTCACTGCAGGAAGGATTATCAGCATTGTGATGCAAGATTCCTCCTCTGCAAGTACTTGCGCAGCAAACCTTGTTCTTGTGCTTAGTGAGGGCCCCAAAACCCTGGGGTGGAAATATTTCCCCGTCTCTTGCTGCTGCTGCTGCTGCTGCTGCTGCTGCTGCTGCTTATCTGTTATGTTATATTTCCAAACCATCAGGCAGCAAATCTGCAGACAGATCACTGCCAGCAATAACAGCACATAAAATGGCTTATTGATTTTAGATCACAGCTTCCATCATCCTTCTTCAGACATTTCGTTTTTCCGGCTTTGATTTCTATCTCTCTAGAATCTCTCCAGTGTACATTAACCATTCAATTACTAGAGGGAAGAGGTGGCACCAGGTACTGTATACCCACAAAGTCCGGGGATATCTGATATATAGAAATGTCTCACATTGTTGCCACTTATAACACTTCAATAACTAATTAAATTGAAAGTCTTAAACTTAATTAAAAACTCTGCTCACCTTTCCTCCTCAAACACTCTTCTCACTGCAATGTTTACCTCCATATATGTTCACTGTGGTGGGAATGAGAAAGGTCAAAGACATCTAAATTAATAAACGGTTTATCAAATCTTACTCTATTGTTAGCGTCTATACTTAATTAGTGTACAGCAGACCGTGGACGGGTGTTCATCAGACTCTTCATTCTGCAAAATGTAAGGTGGGGCAGAAGAGATGTAAGGTGGGGCAGAAGAGATGGGGCAGAAGCTGAGATGTAAGGAGGGGCAGAAGAGTGTAAAGCTTTAAAAGTGAGGAGGAGAATTGAGTGTGAGATGCGGGATTTGATGGGAAGCCAGGAAAGGGATTTCAGGCGGGGAGATGCTGAGACAGATTTAGGAAAGAGTACTGTGATTCTGGCAGCAGCGTTTAGGATAGATTGTAGGGGAGACAGGTGAGAGGCAGGGAGACCGGACAGCAGGAGGTTGCAGTAATCGAGACGGGAGAGAATGAGGGCTTGAGTCAGCTCCTCTGAGATCAGCTGCATTGTAAGGAATCCCAACCCTCTCTAATAGAGCGTCTGAGATCAGCTGCATTGTAAGGAATCCCAACCCTCTCTAATAGCGTGTCTGAGATCAGCTGCATTGTAAGGAACCCCAACCCTCTCTAATAGCGCGTCTGAGATCAGATGCATTGTAAGGAACCCCAACACTCTCTAATAGCGCGTCTGAGATCAGATGCATTGTAAGGAACCCCAACCCTCTCTAATAGCGTGTCTGAGATCAGATGCATTGTAAGGAACCCCAACACTCTCTAATAGCGCATCTGAGATCAGATGCATTGTAAGGAACCCCAACCCTCTCTAATAGCACGTCTGAGATCAGATGCATTGTAAGGAAGCCCGACCCTCTTTAATAGCGCGTCTGAGATCTGATGCATTGTAAGGAACCCCAACCCTCTGTTATAGCGTGTCTGTGATCAGATACATTGCAAATTCTTCTGTGTTTGGTACTATTTTAAAATGGCCTGAAAATTGCAGGAAACCCTTTAGGGGTGCACAGGGAACCCAAGGTTCCTAGAAACCCTGGTTGAAAAGCACTGACCTAGAGAGAAACCACATATGTATGTTTACTTCAAACCCTAACAAACCTATACCAAAGAACAGAGAGCAGATGTATAGCACCAGCAGGCAATTCTTCTCTGAAGCAACAATTAGCCGCAGTAATCAATAGGTAAGAATGGTTATTGGTAACAACACATCTCACAACAGAGAGTATCACAGCAGTGTGAGAAAAGCATATTTAGCGTTTCTTCATATGATGTCATGCTAGATAAATTCAGTAATGCATGTCTTTGACTCATCTTTAACTTCATCAAACAATCACAACTGAGCAATAAGAATATATAGTTATGGGTCTCATTTATAGACTTATTGGAACCATGCACTTGTACTGTGAAACATCTGCTTAAAGAAGCATTTGAGTAGCACTGGATAGTCATGGATACATGACACATAAAGCTTGGCCCCCTGCAGACGCACTTACTAGTATTCCCTCCTACTGTCTCTGTACGTTCTCCCTACCTACCAATTAGATTGTAAGCTCCTCGGAGCAGGGACTCCTTCCTTAATGTTACTTTTACAGTATGTCTGAAGCACTTATTCCCATGATCTGTTATTTATATTATTTGCTATTTATATGATATGTATTACTACTGTGAAGCGCTATGTACATTTATGGCGCTATATAAATAAAGATATACAATACAATACAATACAACACGACATCTGTGCAGATTTGCATGTTTGACATTGAAAGCCTGGCTTTCCTACAACAGTGTTTAAGCCTTTGATATCTGGCACTTACCTTTGTCTCTTCAATGGCACAGGCGGGGTTAGAAGAAGGGAACTAGTTTATACATATTAGACTGCTCCAGGGGGAAGCTGGCCTTCCAGGGATCTATTTAAGAGAATACGCAGAGGCATAGAACAGTTAGTGAAGTTACTTTTCACTAGTAATAGTAATTGGCAGATCAATAGCAAATTGTAACCAAATATATTGTATTACAATGTAGCTTTAAAACTAAAGGACATAAAACAAAATGTCCCAAAAAAGTAAATGGGAAAATACAGTCAATTCATTAAAAAAAAGTTTGGAATAGACAGAAGAGAAATGTACAGGGATAAGATGTTTAAAATAAGATAATAGATTCTGGTGATCTATTGTACGTACGTTTGCCCAATGGCCCTAAATCACATTCAATATCCATGTTTCTATATTTCATATTGAAGCGAAATCTACAGCTGAATGTAATTGCAGCAGGGTCTGAACATGTTTAATTTCAGCCATGACCTTGAAGCTGGAACCAATGACTTAAAGGAGCGAGCGTGGGATTTATTCCTATTGAGTGACATATAGAAGATTATTACAACTGTCAAACTCTCTTCTTGAATCAATCGGTTTCAATCAATGCAAGAGCTTTTGGTTTTGTTACTGGACATCTTATTGAGATGTTTGAGGGGAAATCTAAGTCCATTATTCATATGCAGAACAGGTATAACATGGGCAGCAAAGCTCCACAAAGATTGTGCGGCAGACCGTGTTGGCACTAGGGGGTTAATAACATCTGTTGACTTGTATTGCTGAATTATATACATCCACCCACAATTTAGAATAAACCCATGATTTTAATAACCATTGAAATGTTTGTAGTGCTTTTAAAATTATTTGTAAGAGTAAAATTGAAACAAATATGTTTTTGTGACTAGGAAAGCATCTAAACTGAATTTGTCCAAAACTGGAACTATACAAACAATTCATCACAATGATAACCCAAACCATTCATTTCTGTTTCATATATTTAAAGATAAAAGTGGTAATTCACAGGTCTGCAATGCGTTTTTGATCGATCATAGTGACAAATGTCACATTATATAGATAAAGGCAGCATATAAAGGTCGTTATCAGTGTGAAAGATTAGATGCCCACAGATATTGTATTTCAATAATCAAATTAGTTTTATACAAACATTAACAATGTTTATGGATTAAATTGAAAGTACAACTCATGGACCCTATACACTATACCCCACCCCTGGACCTATAGCACACGTGCCAAATCTGGTTCCATGAGGTTTTGATGCAGTCAGTGGGGCCTATTCTAGCAGCTTCCAGAACTTTGCTGCCATCTCGAACAGTGAGACATGTTCCCGCCGAACGGTTTGTCATGTTCCCGCCGAACGGTTTGTCATGTGTGTTATCACAGTATTCAGAAAGAATCAGAAACCATTTCCACAAGTCACAAACCGAGAGGTAGGAAAATGCCAAAACCATTCGGGACGCAGAGATGGTAACAGCCTCTCTCTAGGTTCTCCCCCGTGCGATCTGGCCGCAGTCTGTAAGAGCGGCACAGAGAGAGCCGCATCTCCCTGCACAGAGAGAGCCGCATCTCCCTGCACACTCTCAAAAGCGATCTCCCTGCACAGCTCTCCCAGGCGATCTTCCCTGCACAGAGAGCTCTGCATCTCCCGCACAGCTCTTTCAGGCAATCTTCCCTGCACAGGAGAAGCTGCATCTCCCTCACAGCTCTTACAGGCGATCTCCCTGCACAGAAGAGAGCTGCATCTCCCTGCACAGCTCTCACAGGTGATCTCCCTGCACAGAAGAGAGACGCATCTCCTGCACAGCTCTCACAGGGATCTCCCTGCACAGAGAGAGCCGCATCTCACTGCACCGCTCTCACAGCAACCTCCCTGCACAGGAGAGCTGCATCTCCCTGCACAGCTCCACAGGTGATCTCCCTGCACAAGAGAGACGCCTCTCCCTGCACCTCTTTCAGGCAATCTCCCTGCACAGAGAGAGCCCATCTCCCTGCACAGCTCTCACAGGCGATCTCCCTGCACAGCTCTCACAGGCGAATCTCCCTGCACAAGAGCTGCACTCCCTGCAAGCTCTTTCAGGCAATCTCCCTGCACGAGAGAAGCTCATCTCCCTGCATAGCTCTTACAGGCGATCTCCCTGCACAGAGAGCTGCATCTCCCTGCCGCTCTCCAGTGTCTCCCTGCACAGAGGAGACGCATCTCCCTGCACAGCTCTCACAGGTGATCTCCCTGCACAGAGAGCCCATCTCACTGCAAAACCGCTCTCACAGGCAACCTCCCTGCACAGAGAGATTCGCACCTCACGCACAACTCTCACAGGAGATCTCCCTGCACAGAGAGGCCGCATCTCCCCTGCACGAGAGAGCCGCATCTCCCTGCACAGAGAGAGCCGCATCTCCCTGCACAGCTCTCACAGGCGATCTCCCTGCACATCTCTCACAGGCGATCTCCCTGCACAGAGAGCTGCATCTCCCTGCACAGCTCTTTCAGGCAATCTCCCTGCACAGAGAGAAGCTGCATCTCCCTGCACAGCTCTTACAGGCGATCTCCCTGCGAGAGAGCTGCATCTCTCCCTGCACAGCTCTCACAGGTGATCTCCCTGCACAGAAGAGACGCATCTCCCTGCCACAGCTCTCAACGGTGATCTCCTTGCACAGAGGAGCCGCATCTCACTGCAAAAACCGCTCTCACAGGCAACCTCCCTGCACAGAGAGAGTCGCACCTCACGCACAACTCCCATGCATCTCCCTGCACAAAGAGCCTCACTCCCTCACAGCTCTCACAGGCGACCTCCCTGCACAGAGAGAGCCGCATCTCTTCCGCACGCTTCACAGGCGATCTCACTGCACAGAGAGAGACGCATCTCCCCTGCACCGCTCTCACAGCAACCTCCCTGCACAAAGAGAGGCGCACCTCACTGCACAAACTCTCACATCTCGTCTCCCCGCACAGAGAGAGCCTCATCTCCCTGCACAGCTCTCACAGGCGACCTCCCTGCACAGAGAGAGTCGCACCTCACCACTGCACACTCTCACAGGCGATCTCCCTGCACAGCTCTTACAGGCCTCACGTGTTAGTTTTTTTTCTCCTGTGGGCATTTAACGTGGCCCAGTCCACATGTGAGGCACGAGATTTAAACATGGGCTAACTAGGATACCAGCACCCCATACTGGGGCCTGCAACTCAGGAAGCATGGGATCCTTGGACCGAATTATGTGGTTCTGCTCCGGAGACCCCTGCCACACGTACACTGTTATTAAAATGTGAATAAAACACAGCTTCACTACCTTGGCGGCTAGAACGCTAAGGCAATGAAGGGGTTAAAAACCTGAGTACATGGTTTCTTGGAGGCTACAGGGGGTGGGTGAAGGGAAGAATCAGGAGGAGTTCACCCCTGGTGCAGTGGAGATGCGGCTGTGCAGTGAGATGGGCTCTCTCTGTGCAGTAACCGCTATGGTAATGAAGGGTTAACCACTCCTGCTACACACCTGATAGACCTAACTTACCCACCCTGGGGCAACTACCACCCCCTTCACCCATCCCTCTACCCCCCAAAACTTTAAAATACAACAACCCTACTACCACCCACGTCCTCTACCCCCAAAAACTGGGCTCCTAGAAGGCTTACCAATCTATAAGGAATGGGAGAGTGATTGACCACTGGTAGTGGTGGTATAAGGTCACTCAGCAATGGTATACACCGAACTTTGTCAGACATCTCTTCCTTACGGAGGTGGCTGGTGCTAGGGTTGCAACAAACGGTGGAATATGAATGATCTCTTGGTTCATCGCTGCTCTTTGGCTTGCATGGGAGTCCTCCGGAATAAGATTGATTCTTCATTTAAGATTAAGCTCTCACTGAAAAAGTACAATTAGTACTGAGACATAAAAACAATATTATGGTAAAATGATGGGTAATGTTGCCTGATTAAAACTCAGGAAATACCAAATATGGATCCCTGTCTTCCTGTTATGGGACAACGATTTTAATGCCACAACTCTCTTGTTACAAAAGTACATTGCAAATAACTTGATAACTTAATCATGAGTTTACGTGTAAGAGAAAAAACAAAACGTCCCAGGAAGAGGGTAGATTGGGTGAAACGGAGATGGACGGTGAGGATACAACCAATACTCCATAAGAGGAGCATATTCCAAAACAGGCGAGCTAGAAGAGGAATCCTCGAAGTGGGACGGTGACAGGCAAAGGGGAAATGTGTGGAAGTACTCCTTCACAGAAAGGGTGGTGAATGCGTGGAATAGCCGCCCAGCAGAGGTGGTAGGGCTAATACAGTAATGCCTCAAACATGTTTGGGATAAATATACGTCCCTAAATATGATAAAGATCAGATAGGGTGTGAGCTTTACCGCAGATTGGAATATGGACAGACACACGTGGGGGGTAGAGACACGGGGGGGGGCAGACACGGAGCGGGGGCAACACGGAGGGGGGGGGCAGAAGCGGGGGAGGGGGGCACGTGGTTCTGATCTGCCTCACTTCTATATTTCGAAGTTAATTAAAAGTCTCCTATATCTATCAATCCCAGTTATCTATTATGCAAAGTGGGCGAGGTTCTGTGCAAGTGAAACAAACTGAGGACAGCACACCGCTCACTCAATGTAATCCCAACTGACAATAATATCATCTATTTATCACAAAAGGGTGCAGGCTAGGTCTAAAGTTAACGGATTAACATATAATGAAAGGCTACAGAAGTCAATCAAATCGTTCAAGAAAGTACATTTTGTTTGGTGCATCCCAAGATTCTTTTTTGTTTTAACAGTGAATAACAATATAGTGAAAAAACTGTGAAAAGTGGATGAGAATAAAAATGTTAAAAATAACACGTAGTACTCTTGGGGCCTCATCAGAGAGCACGCTATTTGAATTGGAGAGGGGAATAAAATTTGCTTTATTGGAGAGTTTTTTTTCTCCATATGCAGAAAGGGCATAAACTGCATTTACAATCCTTCTGCATATGGAGAGTTTCAACCGGCGATATGACGCTATGACGCGTTGAAACTAGTGGGAAGAAATCGGTTTTTTTTTCTCCTCCACCGGCCGCGGAGCGCCAGCTTCATGGTGGAGAGGAAAAATGTTGAAAATCGCGCCATTTTTTAGGCTCTCTGCATACGGGCCGTTTTAAACACTGGAAGATTAGGATCTCTCCAGCCGCGTGGCGTTGTTTCAAGAAAAAAAAAAAAAATTGGCGCTTTTTTTTAAACTTGCCATTATCTGCCTTTCTCAAGGCAGAATCGCCAAAACATGCCGCTTTCCCTGCTAGCGCTGCTCTCTGCATGAGGCCCAATGATCTGCGTTACGTGGCTGCCGTATTAATAATTAGCGTAAACGTCATGCCATGGAAAACACAGAAGTAGTCCTAAGTCATTTTATTCATGTAATGGGGTATGAGTGGATGCTGAGTTCCAAGAGACAACTATCACACGTTCTACTATCCCCACTTACCCATTCACTGAGTATCATGAACCAGGTCCAAACCAGCTGGTATCCGAACACAAACCTGCTTTCTATCCTTATATCATCGCTGTGTGTAAATGGTGTATTCACCTGATGTCTCAATTGTATTCACAATAACATCATAGAGATGTACCTGGAGTCCAATTACATTGCTTGTAGCAAGGATAGCTGACAGCTGTTTTAACACATGGTCCCCAGATTCCAATATATGATGCGCATTGCACAATGGAGTACCACGTGTTTTTTTAACAATTTTATTCTCATCACTTATCAAAGTTTTTTCACTATTCACTGTTAAAAAACAAAAATCTTTTTGGAGTGCACCACAAATGTACTTTCCTTGAATGATTGATTGACTTCTGTGAGCCTTCCTTTATATTAATCTGTGCAAATAAAGCTGCTTCCTGATAGTTGCCAACAAAACAAAAACAAAAAGGGTCACAAGAGATAACAAAAGCACAATTAGTATAAACACAATAACATTTATATGTAAAAGGAACATATAATATCGAACACCTTGATCTCAAACTCCCAGGTCACACAGGGAAAGACCAGGCCGGCTCACAGATGGTTACAAACGCCAGTACATCTGTGAGCCGCATCTTCTCGTGGACAGCGCCTCACAAGTTGACCTGGCTTTTTGTAACCATCTTTGAGCCGGCCTGGTCTTTCCTGTGTTACCTGGGAGTTGAGATTGTGGGGAGTCCTTGAATTTCAGGGGGCCCGACCATCTGTGGAAATTGGATGATTGGATCATTATGATCACCTCTTTTTATTGTAAGTGTTATATGTTCCATTTTACATTAATGTTATTGTGTTTTACTAATTGTGCTTTTTGTTATCTCTTTTGCGCCCTTTTTTTGTTTTTTTTGTGTGCTTGGATTTGCCACCCTGATCACGGGAGAATGGAAGTGGCAAGGAGATAACTATATTCCTTAGAAGAGAGAGGATTGAGACAGGGCGCCACTGTATTTCTCTAATATCCCTGGTAGTTGCAGCTATGAATTGTATATGGGGCTGATTTGTGAAAGTGGGAGGTTCTGACTTCTAAGAAAATGAGCCTCGGAATTCTAATGATGTTTGTGTTAGAGGGGAGATTCAACGGGGGGCAAGAACATACAGCCACAACCCGTTCACTGCAAGAGCTGCCACACAACCGCATTGTGATATGTAACCCACCTTTCCCGCCCTACAAGAGTTTAACATGGCATGCTTCGGTCTCATACCTGGTGAGGTGCGGGGGCAGGCTGGGTCAGTCTCGCTCTCAGGCCTGGTCAGGTGCTGGGTCAGTCAGGCTGGCTCAGTCTCTATACCTGTCAGGGTCCTGGGTCAGTCGGCGGGCTCAGTCTCCTCTCAGGCCTGGCAGGGTCCGTCCGTGCAGCTGGCTCAGTCTCTCAGGCCTGGTCAGGTGCTGGTTGCAGGCTGGGCTCATTCTCAGACCTGGTCAGGGTCCTGGGTCCCTGCAGGCTGGGCTCAGTCTCTCAGGCCTGGTCAGGTGTCTGGTTCAGTCAGGCTGGGCTCAGTCTCAGACCTGTCATGGTCGTGGTCCGTGCAGGCTGGCTCAGTCTCTCAGCCTGGTCAGGTGCTGGTCAGTCTGGGCTCAGTCTCTCAGGCCTGGTCAGGGTGCGTGGTTCAGGCTGGGTCAGTCTCTCAGGCCGTGGTCAGGGTACTGGGTCAGTGCAGGCCGGGCTCAGTCTCTCAGACCTGGTCAGGTGTGTGTGGTCAGTCAGGCTGGTCGTCGTCTCTCAGACCTGGTCAGGGTGCTGGGTGCAGGCTTGGCTCAGTCTCTCAGGCCTGGTCAGGGTGCTGGGGTCAGTCAGGCCGGGCTCAGTCTCTCATACCTTTCAGGGTCCTGGTCGTCAGGCTGGGCTCAGTCTCTCAGGCCTGTCATGGGTCTGGGTCCGTGCAGGCGGGGCTCAGTCTCTCAGGCCTGGTCAGGGTGCTGGGTGCAGGCTGGGCTCAGTCTCAGACCTGGTCAGGGTCCTGGGTCCGTGCAGGCTGGCTCAGTCTCTCAGGCCTGGTCAGGTGTGCTGGTGCAGTCGGCTGGGCTCAGTCTCAGACTGGTCATGGTCTGGGTCCGTGCAGGCTGGGCTCAGTCTCTCAGGCCTGGTCAGGGTGCTGGGTGCAGTCTGGCTCATTCTCTCAGGCCTGGTCAGGGGTGCTGGGTGCAGGCTGGGCTCAGTCTCCTCAGGCCTGGTCAGGGTACTGGGTCAGTGCAGTCGGCCGGGCTCAGTCTCTCAGACCTTCAGGTTGCTGGTCATCAGGCTGGGCTCAGTCTCTCAGACCTGGTCAGGTTGCTGGGTGCAGGCTTGGCCAGTCCTCTCAGGCTGGCAGGTGCTGGGTCAGTCAGGGGGCTCAGTCTCTCATCCGGTCAGGGTGCTGGTCAGGCTGGATCAGTCTCAGACCTGGTCAGGGTGCTGGAGTGCAGGCTGGGCTCAGTCTCAGACCTGGTCAGGTGCTGGGTCAGTCAGGCTGGGCTCAGTCTCTCAGACCTGGTCAGGGTGCTGGGTCAGTCAGGCTGGGCTCAGTCTCTCAGACCTGGTCAGGGTGCTGGGTGCAGGTTGGGCTCAGTCTCTCAGGCATGGTCAGTGTGCTGGGTCAGTGCAGGCTGGGCTCAGTCTCAGACCTGGTCAGGGTGCTGGGTCAGTGCAGGCTGGGCTCAGTCTCAGACCTGGTCAGGGTGCTGGGTCAGTGCAGGCTGGGCTCAGTCTCTCAGACCTGGTCAGGGTGCTGGGTCAGTGCAGGCTGGGCTCCGTCTCTAAGGCCTGTGCAGGTTGCTGGGTCAGTGCAGGCTGGGCTCTGTCTCTAAGGCCTGTGCAGGGTGCTGGGTCAGTGCAGGCTGGGAATAAATCACTATAGATGACCAACCGCTCAGCCTATTAGAACAGGGGAGCACAAACTTTTTTCCGTGCGCCCAACCTGCCAGCGGTTCCCTCACTCCCGTGCCCCCCACCTAACCCCCACTTACCCGCGCTCCAGCTTCATGACGTCACGTTGCCATAGCCATGGCGACGCAGAAAGGAAGCCGCCGGAGCCAAGGTAAGTAAGGTTTACAGAGGCCCTGCAGCTCCCCCGGCACTTAATTTAAGTGCCTTCGGGAAGCGCGCGGTGCCTCTGTAAACCCCGCGCCCCCCTGTCGGCAGTCTCCCGCCCCCCAGTTTGCGCACCGCTGTATTAGAATAACAGAGTCAATATTACACTGGTGCACAGGGACACAGGGAACTTGTGATACGTAGTATACATAGAGTGCAACTTGAAGAAATGACACTAGATTCCTTTCACAACTGCGCACAAGTGTATAATAGTATAATAATAACTTGGAGGCGATCCGTAGCCCACCAGCCCTGCAGCCGTGACGTCACATTCTCCGACAGGCGCAAGGAGGGAAGCTCTGACTCCGGATATCGAGCAGTGGAAGCCAGCTGAACCTAAGGGAAGCGGTGAGCAGTACGGCGAACCTTCAATTTCACCATTTGTGTGATATATGCTTATTTTATATTGGCACATTGTAAGTGCGCATTTTATACCCCGTTTTTTACATAAAGAAATTTATATCAGTCTGATCGCACTATGTAGTTCTCTCTCTCATCCTACATATATTATACATCATCGCTGACTGAGCCCGTGAGGGGGGATCCTGACCATACCATTCCATATGGGTAGCAGCCCTATCTGCAAACTGCTTTTTATTCACTGATATCCTGTGAGTAGACAAAACATACGAGCCAAGAAACCATCATATATTTTATCAATCGATTTCCCATACACTTATTTGTGTGTTTTCTGTTTTCTTTTCCCTATATGCTCCCCCTGGATTGTTTGAGAAATTGCCTTAACCTTGGAACCCGTGAAACAGGTCCCACCAGAGGGTTTGAGCTGGGTGTTAAGATTATTATTATCTTCACTGTATATCACTTTATTTATTATTATTATTTTACACTTTCTCCTAAGTTGTTCGCGCCTCTATATCACTTTTTCACAATATAATAGTATAATAAGTCATAGAATCACAATATTCTTTGTGTAGCAACTTGATTCGTAATAATGCAAAATAAGCAGTGTTTCAGGAATTACCAACTGACAGTAGTACTAAAACATCTATCCCTTTCTAGGAAAAAAACAATAAAAAGTTATTAATTAACAATGCTATTAAACAACGACGCATGTGAAAGTAATCTATACAGTGAAATCATAAAAAGCCCCAGGATAGGCGACGCAGTAAAGGACACTATTGTATAACCTGCAATCAGGTAAGTATAGTACCAATAAGTGTATCTAGATAGTATCACTGGTGAGGTTATCAGGGATAACCCTGCGGAGGCAGAGAGAGTTGTTAATGCATTCCGGCCACTCAATTCAGTTCACAATCCACTCAATTGAGATAGCTACAATAGTATCTTTTTTGTACCAATGATTTGATCTCTGCTACCTGTTTTGGGTATACTATTTCCCCACGCTATCCTAGGCTGAGAGGAAAAGTTGCAAATGTTGTAGCTGCTTATTTGATATACACTCTAACACCCTTATGAATTGATTGAATGCATTAACAACTCTCTCTGCCTCCGCGGGCTTATCCCTGATAACCTCACCAGTGATACTATCTAGATACACTTATTGGTACTATACTTACCTGATTGCAGGTTATACAATAGTGTCCTTTACTGCGTCGCCTATCCTGGGGCTTTTTATCATTTCACTGTATAGATTACTTTCACATGCGTCGTTGTTTAATAGCATCGTTAATTAATAACTTTTTATTATTTTTTTCCTAGAAAGTGATGGATGTTTTAGTACTACTGTCAGTTGGTAATTCCTGAAACACTGCTTATTTTGCATTATTATGAATCAAGTTGCTACACAAAGAATATTGAGATTCTATGACTTATTATACTATTATACACGTGTGCAGTTGTGAAAGGGATCTAGTGTCATTTTTTCAAGTTGCACTCTACGTATTATCAGTGCAGGCTGGGTCCAGTCTCTCAGTCCTGGTCAGGGTGCTGGATCAGTGCAGGCTGGGTTCAGTATCTCAAACCTGGTCAGGGTGCTGGGACAGTGCAGGCTGTGCTCAGTCTCTCATACCTGGTCAGGGTGCTGGGTCGTGTAGGCTGGGCTCTGTCTCTCAGACCTGGTCAGGGTGCTGGGTCAGTGCAGGCTGGGCTCAGTCTCTCAGACCTGGTCAGGGTGCTGGGTCAGTGCAGGCTGGGCTCAGTCTCAGACCTGGTCAGGGTGCTGGGTCAGTGCAGGCTGTGCTCAGTCTCTCAGACCTGGTCAGGGTGCTGGCTGGACTGAGTCTCTCAGGCCTGTGCAGGGTGCTTGGTCGTGTAGGCTGGGCATGGATATGCAGATAGAATAAGTATGGGCACCAGGAACTTTTATAGTACAAAGAGGAGCTTTATTCACATCCGTATTACAAAACGTACTTCCCTTCAGACATTAACAAATAGCCTGGATACTCTGTGCTTCTTCCCCTGGTAACTCTCACTCCTACACTGGGGAGGTACTTAAGTTTTTGTCCCTTAGTATTGGTTAGATTGGCAATCTCCTGTATAGCATCAATAGTGCCCCATCACTGTGGTGGGAGTATATTATGCTTCTCAGGGAGCAGTATCCGTCACTCTGTGTACTGTCCACCTCGTCCATGCATATTGGATCAGGACTTTACTTAGGACCTTCCGGTGGGCCCAATCTGATTTCGCTGTTTGCTGAGCACATGCTCTCTCTTCTTCCCGAGAACAATCTTGGGCCATTACTATAGGCACTAACTATATAGGGCACGTTCCCTAACTGAAAACAATAAAGGTGACAGGACATCCTTACTAAACATAACTATACACTTAAGCCTACATACCTGACTCACAGTGAGGCCCCCCTCCAACTGCCACTCTCAGGGAACATTTAGGGCAACTATATATACCCTCCCGTCTCATTATTGTGAAATCACTTGTCACAAGACAAACCGGGCATTGGCTATCCTTGCTTCATAGTTACCCTATATCACATTATGGGGAGGGGAGTAACCCAAGTAATCCCACATAGTACCCCACTGATAGCTGCTGATCCATAATGCCAGAACCTCATCCTATTTAGCTACAACGCACAAATTAATTAATTAATTAATACGTTAAATCATATTTGATGCACACACCCTGTATACAGACACATTAACATACTGATGCAAGGGAGAAGGAGTGGCTCAGTGAGTTAAGACACTGACTGGCACTCAGTTTGAAGTTGGGGACCCTGGTTCAATTCCCGGTGTCAGCTCCTTGTGACCTTGGGCAAGTCACTTTATCTCCCTGTGCCTCAGGCACCAAAATCATAGATTGTAAGCTCCATGGGGCAGGGACCTGTGCCGGCAAAATATCTCTGTAAAGCGTTACGTAAAACTAGCAGCGCTATACAAGAACATGTTATTATTATTATTATCCACCCACACCCACCCACACCCACCCAGACCCACCCACACCCACACACTGAAACATACATACGTGTTTTATCCTTAATCATGTCATGAAGATGCCGATAACAGGTGAAAGCTTGATCAGAATTCTGCCATTCAAGTCGATGCAGTTAACGATGATCGAGATCCGATAGCCGCTACTGAAACTACGTGAATCTCAGCTCCTGCAGGATGCTACAGTATATCCTCTACCTGTCTACCACAAGCACCTGGTTGTCTCATCCTGTTTTTTGGCCCTACTGTACCTTTCAAGGTAAGGCTGTGACATCATCAGGCTGGAATTAAAGCGTTATCTAAATCTGCTAATTTGTTCTATTCCTTACAGTAGGATTGTCATACTTAGAAAGCTAATTGCATCTGTAGAGATGAACATTGTGAATAACTAAGAAGGCAATCATTAAAGAGAATGACACTGTTGCAGTCCATGGGGACACATTATATATGTATAGGGTTATATCCCCATGGGGACCCATTATATATGTATAGGGGGAAGTTCGATTGAAATGAAGGTACGATAACACCCTCACATGGAAGAGAGGTTGTAAGGTCTGGAGGAGGATTGGGATCGCGTCCCCTTTTGTAAAAAACAAACAAACTATACTCTCTGAAATCTAAATGATGCAATGGAATAGGTTGTGACTATTGCAGAATCATTTTATTGATCCATTGACTCCTCATATCTAGCAGTTTCCATCAGAGATCCTGACTGATTACTAATCCTTGAATCTGCAGGTAGGAAACACTACTGAATTAATGGGATTTACTGGAATGTATGGGGTTTTCCTAAATCCTAATTGTATATGCATGAAATGACTACCAGTAAAAGCTCACGTAGGCTCTATCACATGCTGACCACATCTGGGATCACAGGAGCTCCTCCTGCAGTAATTGCTGCAGTGAGTGAAGTTTCTTTTGTTTCCTGATTTATTGGGAGTGTTGGAGACAGATGCTGTATTGCAGTCATCTGCTGAGGAAAAATAACACTGCTTGTAAGTTCTTAGGGTTTATTTCCCATTTCAGCCCTGCAGCTCAGTATTAAAGCTGCAGTTCGTGTACACACACCTTCTTCCACCACCCAGAAAACGAGCCTGGTAAAACCCCCTCTGTACTGTCGCGGCCTCTTTTAATCTCCAACATCCCCGGAAAAATTCGGGGATGTTTTCCGACTCTCACGGGCCTTCTCCGCGCGGCCCGAAATCAGCTGATAGCGCTAATAGTGCTAGACAATGAAAGCGCTTAGCGCTAAACAATAGAAATGCCCGCAGGCGCCCAAGACGGCCGAAAACGGCCCCCATCTGCCCGCATCAGGCCGCGATTTGCCCGCGATTTTTAAAATCACGGGGAAAAGGCCGCAGGAGGCTAAAGGCGGCCGCCGCTGTATACTGTATATCTATTTACTTATCCGGTTTTGAAACTGAAGAAATATTATTGACTTCAATCAACAGTCACAGCTGCTGTTCCTCACCGCCTGCTACTGTAGTGCAAACACCCATTGAGAAATCCGTACTGCTAGAAGGAACTCTCTCCTGTTGGTGATTATAAGGAGTTAGATGATAACTTTGGTAGGCATTGCAAAAAACAGAATTATGAGTGGGAATGATCTGCAGATTTGTTATTAATTCTCATACATTTGACATAGGTTGAACTCAATGGACATATGTCTTTTTTCAACTTCACCTACAACAGTATGTAACTCTGTAACTATGTAACTCTGTAATTATGTAACTGTAATTATGTAACTATGTAACACTGTAACTCTGTAACGATGTAACTATGTAACGCTGTAACTCTGTAACGCTGTAACTCTGTAACTATGTAACTCTGTAACTCTGTAACTCTGTAACTCTGTAACTCTGTAACTCTGTAACTCCCTAACTCTGTAACTATGTAATGCTGTAACTCTGTAACTCTGTAACTATGTAACGCTGTAACTCTGTAACTCTGTAACTCTGTAACTATGTAACGCTGTAATTATGTAACTATGTAACTGTAACTCTGTAACTCCCTAACTCTGTAACTATGTAATGCTGTAACTCTGTAATTATGTAACTGTAATTATGTAACTCTGTAACTATGTAACACTGTAACTCTGTAACTCTGTAACTATGTAACGCTGTAACTCTGTAACTCTGTAACTATGTAATGCTGTAACTCTGCAACTATGTAACTCTGAGTTAACTATGAGTTAACTCCTTGTGCAACCCATGCCTACTTGGCCAATACAGGGTACACTAACTACCCCCCTTGCATACCAGATAACCTGCTATGCCAAACAAGGGGCTAAATCCCATCTTCCTCCCCCAGAGGGTCTTAACCACCCATGCTGGGGCACCTACTCCTGTCACCCACATCCCCTACCCCCAACCTTAACATACCTAACAACCTGTAGACACACAAGTGACAGACAGCACCACTATAGAATGATATACAAGTATAAATGGTGCATTGGGAATTAAATCTAGGGACCCCTTGTCATCCCTAATAACCGTATTATATACACATTCTGTAGGTTCCCCACACTCATAATATAAAACAATTAGACAAGGAAATGTCAAAATGTATTGGTTTTTTTTACTATAGGTGAAATGTGAGAAAACATTTAGTTGTATGTTTTTCTCACATTTAGTAATTTTTTGTTGTTGATATTTCCTTGTTTAATTGTTTTATATCATGAGTGCGGGGAACCCCATGTGTATATATTATGGTTCTACCTTTGACTCGTCTATCCAGAGAACATTGTTCAAAAAGTCTTGTAGATCATCTATGTGCTCTTTGGTGAACTTCGGACGGGCAGCAATATTCTGTTTAGAGAGCAGTGGTTTCCTCCTATCTATCCTTCCATGAACACCATTCATGTTCAGTCTTTTTCTGATAGTTGAGTCATGAACACTCACATTAGCCATGGCGAGAGTGGCCTGCAGATCCTTGGATGTTACTCTGGGGTTCTTTGTGACTTCCTGGATGATTTGCTAGTTTGTTCTTTGAGACATTTTGGTAGGATGACCACTCCTGGGTAGAGTGACTGTGTTCTTGAACTTTCTACATTTGTAGACTGTCTGTCTGACAGTGGGTTGGTGGAGCCCCAAATCCTTAGACTTGGTTTTGTAACCCTTTCTAGACTGCTTTTCTGAGGTCCTCAGAGATTTCTTTTGATCGTGGCATGACGTGTTTCTACACACCTGTATTGTGAAGACCAAACTCACAAAGTCTCTGATCTTTATATATGGTGGGGCCTCCCAAACTCACACATGAAAATCTAGGTAATTATTTAAACACCTGATTCTAATTATCCCCTTTAATTTAGCTGATAAAGCCAGGGGTTCACTTACTTTTGCACATACCCTGACTCTTAATTACTCATTGTTTGTATAATTCATACATTTTTATTTTAAAAGACATGGAATTGGTTAATATAAGCCCTATTGGATATTTAAGAAAGACTGGTTTTGATTCAAGAAGGTTATCGCGGAAAAACTATGGAATTTCCGTAATTATTATTTGGGTCTCAAACTTTTCTCCCTCTGTATATTAAAATGAAGAAATATATTTAAAACATATTGAAGACATATTGTTTGATTAAATTGTTTCCACTTTAGCCAACTAGTAAATGATCCAAAATCATAAAGATAAACTGCTTATTCAATGACCCTACCATTATTTGCACTGTATAAGATATAATTCCCTGCTATCTACAAAACCATTCACCAAATAAGTGCCTTCTGAATTGCTGGAGGCTTTACCTTTTAAAGCTTATTTTGAAATACTTTACAGTTACATAAATGAATACCTTTTCTTGTAAAGTATAATTCAACACCCTCCTGCTGTCTTCTTGCATTTATACCTGAAAGTTCTCCCGGCCGCCATGTGACTTGTAGCACTAGCTTGGCAGGGGCTTCTGCATTGAGCCACTTAAGTACGGGGTTGATAAAAGCAGCGGATTATGAATTCTTCCCGGCTGCATTCTCTTTATGTGCCAATCTTGTATGGCAGGTTGGAGAGCATCGGCTATGCCACACACTGAACCAGGAAATCTGGGTAAAGACCAACACCTTATCACTCTGCTTAACTCTTTCATTAGGCAACTTCTGGTACCAAAAGAGAGCCGTAGGGTTCTATACTTGAGTGTCTTGTGGAATGGTGCCATTTAGTAAATATGAGGCCAAGAACCACGTTGCAGCCTCGTTCAACCTACTGGAAGGATTCGGGATCGAGGTAAACTCAGGCAAGAAGTGTGTGCTAGAACATACTGTACATATTTTAACCTCTTCTGTGCCAAAGGTGCCCATGATGTCTAGCCTGTGATGTGTTGCAGATGCCTCCCTCACGGTAGTGGTTTAAATATCGGCTAATCTTCCCCCCTAAAAAAAATCTTGAGATTACAATTAAGATTAAAATGAAATGTGTGAAAACCTTACTTATCATAACCACTGCTGCTTTTTATTGATTTATGTAACTTCCAATATATAGCATAACACTGCTACTAACATGGCGGTAGTAGCATCCTCTAATGCAGCATGTGGATTGAAAGCCAGTCATCTTTAACGTACCCAATCACTTACATGACTATTAGTAAGAAACTGCATTCTATACATTTAATTAAATGCAGGCTACACCCTAAACTCGTAAAACTTTAGCCTAAATGTTTTCATGTAAGGTAATAACTTTGTGTCTTTAATATATGAAAGAAGTAATTATCAATAAAAAATTAAAGCTATGGCATACCCGGTAATGGATCTCCTAGTTATTCTTTGTGTATCTCCATGTTCAGTGTTCTGCATCTCTCTGCTGTCCCATTCCATGATGTCATTCATGGCTCTGCCAGTGACTATTTGGAAACAGGGAAAAGAGTGGGCTTCTGACATAATATTTTCATTTTTGGCAGTGATGTATCACCAGCGTGAGAAGTATCTATGATGCTACATCATTTAGTTGTATTGTATATTGCAGTTATATATGGAAAGTTAAATGTTATGTGAAATGACATAGATATCAATGATACCGCAAACGTCCTGTACTATATTATATATAACATCAAAGTAACAGCAATGCAATCATGTATGTAGCATTTACTCCCAGCCAACATTGCTATTTCATTGCTGTATCTGTGATCTGAAGTACTAAACTTGGCAACTTAGATAAGTTACACAGCAGATAGAGCGATAACCCTTAATGCAGATTGCTGGCTCATTGAACTACAGTATTTTGCATTCTTGCTTCATTACACCCTTCTGACTCTTGGCTCGTTGCACTGCTGCTTTCATGGACAATATGAAGACCCTTGCAAAGGGTAATTGGTCAGCTGACACCACTTGCGAAACCTGGACCATAATAAAAGGCCCCTTATGAAGACAAATCACTAATTGAAGAGTTTTTGTATTGTAATTAGACTGAATTAAAAGAGCAGAGACAGATGATAATGCAGAATGTCTCCACATATCCCTCCGGCAGGAACAATAAAGATGCGCTGTAAGAAAAAGCATTCCCACCAACTACACAAACTTTGTTGTGTACATGTCTGAGAACCTTGGTGAGAAGGATGGTGTGACTGGTGTTTCAGATGGTAACCAGAACCTTAGCAGTAGAGTTGGACAGTATACCAATATGATACTAATATCCCAATAATAAAAAAGGTTTATAAATCAATATTTAATTTTTTTATTAGCGCAATACTACTGTCAATCAACCATTGGAGTCACTGGCATTTTAGGGTCAGATAGTGACATGCAGTTAAAACACGGCAGCCTCTCACAAGGCAGATCTGTAAAAGGGAGCCTGCCACCCACCCTTTACTCTCCACCCCTCAACGAAAGCAGCACCCCACTTGCCCAGAGGATCAGGTTGCCCCTTCCTCTTTAATCCCTTCTCTATCACTGTCTCTGATGTTCAGGCAAAAGCTATAAGTAACTTCCAAATTATCATTTTTTAGCAGATGTTTATTACAATACACTGGCGACACACTTTATTCGAGCTCGGCTAGTCCCACGAATTCGGGTATACCCGGGTGTATTGAGGTTTGTGTCTGTTTTCTGCCCGAGTGCATTGAGTTATTTTCCAGCAGGGATTGAAGCATTTTATTCCCACTGGCTGCAATACTGCACAGTACATATATATATACTGCATTACAATTCATGAATTTATGCCATCTGGTAGACACGCGAAGCATTGCAGCCTATTAAATCCTAATCATTATCATTTAACAGATCAGCCGCCCGTCAGCCAGGCATGAACCCAGGCTGGGAAGGCAAATGCAACGGGGCTTGTCAGAGGTGAGGAGCGGCGCATTCCAGGTATCTGCCAGGTACATACCGGGTATTTGCTCGAATAAAGTGTGTCGGTGCAGTAAGTAACATCACAATACATTTCTTAATATCAATAAATGGTGAGATTTCTTTTTATTGTCCAATCTAGTGTCCAATTTAGTGTCTTTCATACAGATGGCTTCAGATTATCAGCTCCTATTCTCCATAGAGATACTTACTGTTTCCGAAATGATAGTTGACCCCAATCTTATTTTGGGGAATATATGGCACACAAGGTTTGAATGATAGCCAATGATTTAGCAAACATGCTGGAATGCACATAGTTTTCATACAAATATAAAATTGGTTGGGTATGCCCTAAACATGGTTATGTATAGGTTACTGGAAAGAAGGGTTGAGAAACAATCTACTGAGAACAAAGATACAAAACCAGAACTAGCTTAGCATTGGTCACCTGGAGCCGTGGTGAGCTTGGCTTTTTTGTATGCAGCTCTCATTTCCTGTCTGGTCTGAATGACAACTCCATCACTCTGCTGTGCCCTGTAACTGTCCAGTTCTGCTTCATGAAGAGTCTTTGATGACAAAACCAAGGGCGGTTATCCCATCAGCTGTGTTTCTGACATGGGTACTTGCATTCCCCTCACTAACATTTCTCTCACCGGTGACAGGCAGCTGTGCTCAAGAATGTGATCTTTAAGAAGAGAAGGGGATTAATTTGGCAAGGTGAACGCTCATTGGCACCTAAACTGTGCGTGTGGGGAATTCTCTGCATGAAAAGGAATTGGTGTTAAAACTAAAATGTAACTGTTTCCTTTCTGGAGATACCTACTAATGCAGAGGTAAGAGTTAAGGTCAAGATATTGTTTAGGGTTGTGGCTGGTTATAGCAGGAATAGTGGGGGTACTTCATATGATAATTCAGCAAAACATCATCGGTGCAGTGTGTGCAGTAGAGATGGCCCATTTGTTTTTGCGAATTTGGATCCGCAGCGGACGGCCGGTTCCTTTGGTCCATGGATTTTCAGCGGATCAATGTCCAAAAGGGCGAATCGCGTTTTGCAGATTCTTTCTTACCAATACTCTGTGGATTTATAGAATCTAATCCGCGGATTCAGCGATCCATTGACGGATTCTTAAGAATCTGCCAACGGATTGCTAAAACCGCGGATTGGATCCTACAAATCCATCCATGGGTTGTATCCCATGGCAAATTTTGATGAATCTGCATGGATTGAAACCGACCAAATCCGTTTGCGGATTTTGCACGCCGAAACGGATTTTGAGGTAACATCAGTGAAAATTCGGGAAACAGATTTGGGTGGATTCCCCGGTCTCTATGTGCAGGATCAATACAGGAGGCATAGGGGGTGTTTCAGTATGGGCATAGGGGGTGTTTCAGTATGGGCGTAGGGGGTGTTTCAGTATGAACGTAGGGGGTGTTTCAGTATGGATGTAGGGGGTGTTTCAGTATGGATGTAGGGGGTGTTTCAATATGGATGTAGGGGGTGTTTCAGTATGGATGTAGGGGGTGTTTCAGTATGGATGTAGGGAGTGTTTCAGTATGGACGGATTGTGCGGTATTGCTAGAGTATACTGTATGAGGAACTTTGACTTGAAAAGTCAGTTACTGTAGAAATATATTTTCCCTTAGGCCTGACATGTTGCTTCCTGTTACTGAAAAAAAAGCATTAATATATACAGTATTGAGTAATAATTGTTGTTCAATATCGCCAAGGAGAAGAAAGGTGAGAAGGATTGAATGGTTTTGATTTATTGCAACGCATACAGGATTTTCAGCATGGTGAGGACAAAGGTCTCACAGAAATGGATTATTACACATTTTTACATCCTGTCATAATTTACTGATGATTTACCATAAATACAAAAGCCTACAAGAAAGCAGAACTAGCAATCCCACTTGTATCAGAGCACTGTCCTGTTAAAGCCGCGGTTCCTAACCATTACATACAAGGGGACCAGCAAACGTTATATTTACTATTTAAAGGCTAGATCTCCTTTGCTGAATAGTATATTATTGTCTCATGAACAGTATGGCAACTCGAAGCACCTCATGGGCTTAGGTAAGGAAATCAAGTCAGAGATACTTATAAAATAGGTCCTTGTACAAGCAAGTTATTGAGAAACAGTGCTGTAAAGGGCAAAGCTACACAACTGACCCAGTCTGTGCTCCTATCCTAGCTCCGTCTCAGCTCACCCAAAAGATCTACAATTGAATGAAAAGTGATTGTACAGTATTTCCTTTCTACTGGAGCCTGTGGAAGCATAGTATGACAGGTATAATTCTCAGTCACTTTAAAGAAGGTGGGGTTTCTCTCTAATAGCTGCCAAGTACACTCACAGTCTTAGCACCCACTGACTTAGCATTCACCAACTTAGCATTCACTGACAGCACTCACAAACTTAGCATTCACCAACTTAGCACTCACAAACTTAGCATTCACTGACATAGCACTCACAGTCTTAGCATTCACTGACTTAGCACTCACTAACTTAGCATTCACCAACTTAGCACTCACTGACAGCACTCACAAACTTAGCATTCACTGACATAGCACTCACTAACTTAGCATTCACTGACATAGCACTCACAAACTTAGCATTCACTGGCATAGCACTCACTAACTTAGCATTCACTGACATAGCACTCACTAACTTAGCATTCACCGACTTAGCACTCACTAACTTAGCACTCATAAACTTATCATTCACCGACTTAGCACTCACTAACTTAGCACTCATAAACTTATCATTCACCGACTTAGCACTCACTAACTTAGCACTCATAAACTTATCATTCACCGACTTAGCACTCACTAACTTAGCACTCATAAACTTATCATTCCCCGACTTAGCACTCACTAACTTAGGCACTCATAACTTCTCATTCCCCGACTTAGACTCCACTAACTTAGCACTCATAAACTTATCATTCACCGACTTAGCACTCACTAACTTAGCACCCACTTTATCTTATTTTCATACTGTAACAGGATCTATTAAACAGATATGGGAATCTGTTGTGTTTTTAACCAGACACACCAGTTACAGAATCTTTAATGTTGATTTCAAACAGAACTCTGTCAAATGACATGCTTGCCACATCCATGCACAGACTTTGATGTACAATAATGTAGAAGTACTGGGTTACTTATAGAAGTCAAATTTGGTCACAATGTATAAAATATATCAACGTGCAAATATAGTAGGCAGGTTTTGCATTGCAGAACGTAACATATATGGTCAGATAATGATGGATAAAATGTGCAAGACTCGACTGCTGTTCATTGCATGTTTCACGACCTTGATACATTTAACAAAGAAAGCTGCCCTGTCGTATATTATGTGTAAGATGTTTCACCGCTGTAGTAGAAGTTGGCTGCTGTCACGCTGCCCATATCCACCCTCTGTGTTTCTAAGTGATCAGCAGTGATAAGAGAGGGGCCTCTGAGCATCTTGGCATAGTGTGATGGCATATGTCATGGCTGGTGGCACCAGCTGCTCTCCTTGGCACAAGTCCGCTGCCTGATGTTATGTAACATGGCACCTTGAAGCCTGTCAGCTCTACTCTGGGTGCTCTGAATTATAAGCAGTACAAAGAAGGGTAAAAGCTGGATTGCAGCATAGAGAGGACGGTCACTAGCGCAGGCATACCTGCCAATACCACACACTTCTGACCAGCAATACCAATAGCAGCATTGTATTGTAGGTGACTTGTGGTTCTGAGAGCCCTCTAAGACACTACCCTTAATTTGACTTCATCGAACAAGAGAGACATTGGTGACCACGTCTAGCTGCCAATATTGGAGTCTTTTCATGATGCAAACATTTGTATTAGATATAATTTGCAGTTCAAAGCTCTAGTAGTCGTATTGATCCGGGCGAAAAGCTGATTTATTTAGGGGACCAATGTTAGGGGTTTTGATAGATTAAATGATAGCTTACAAAGATTTTGAAACCTCGTACATTTCTTCTTCAGGTAGATATCACGGCCTACAACGGGTTCTTGGTATTGTTTGACACTGACCTCTTAGGTACAGCAGAGTTTGCTGTTACATAACCCCTAGATGATTATTAGAGGTCAAAACTTTCATAATCTATTATGAAGTGACACTGCGGTTCTCCTGATCTGGCTCACGTATAGAAACTGTACCAAAGAGACACAAAGCACCATCATCCATCATATTTGTATACAACTAGAAAGGAGCCAAATGAAAGATAGCTACTTGTATTATGGGCAGGCAGAATGAGATAGCTGTGTACTTTACAGCGAGAGGATCATACTAAGAAACACCCGGTGTGTGTCACGGTGATAACCCTAAATGAGAAGGAGCTGTGAGCACTGAGGAGATGGCAGATAAGAACTAGATGAAACGGCGTCCCCAGTCTTTGCAGTAAATAAATTGCCTGGCTGCAGCACATATTCTTTTGAGGAGTGTTCTGCGTACGACTGTTTATGCAGCAAACAGCTTCATTAAAAATAACAAGAGGCATCAGAAATGTGTTTCTAAACAGAGAACGAAACCTAACATCTTTAGTGTCGATGGGGCTTCAATCCTTCGCACTGCTATGTATTTCCCAGTGTTTCAAGCAAGGTTTAAGCAACAGTGCAACTTAATGAATCAGTATATGTATTATTTAGAAACTAAATCAACGTGTTGGCTGTCCTGCAGCCTTTTCCAAGATTTCAGAACCAAAACGTAGATTTTTTCTACATAAACTATTTTTTATTTTACTACAAGACCTGATGTGACCGCTTCTCTCCGATCTGTGCCCGCTTCTCTCTGATCTGTGCCCACTTCTCTCCGATCTGTGCCCGCTTTTCTCTGATCTGTGCCCGCTTCTCTTCGATCTGGTCCGCTTCTCTCTGATCTGTGGCCCCGCTTCTCTCTCTCTCATCTGTGCCCGCTTTCTCTGATCTGTGCCCGCTTCTCTCCCTCCCCGTTCTGTGCCTGCTCTTTCTCTCTGTCTGTGTCCCGCTTCTCTTCTGATCTGTGCCCGCCGCTTCTCTCTCTATCTGTGCCGCTTCTCTTCTATCTGGTGCCCGCTTCTCTTCTATATGTGCCCATTCCTCTTCTATTTGTGCCTGCTTCTCTCTGACTTGTCTTCTGTGCCCACTTTCTCTCGATCTGTGCCCGCTCTGCTCTGCTCTGCCTTTCTCTTCCATCTGTGCCCGCTTCTCTTCTATCTGTGCCCACTTCTCTTCTATCTGTCCTGCTTCTCTCTGATCTGTGCCCGCTTCTCTCTGATCTGTGCCTGCTTCTCTTCTATCTGTGCCTGCTTCTCTCTCCGATCTGTGCCTGCTTCTTCCCGATCTGTGCCCCTTCTCTCCTATCTGTGGCCCGCTTCTCTTCTCTCGTGTGCCCGCTTCCTCCGATTCGTGCCTGTTCTCTCCGATCTGTGCCCACTTCTCTCCTCTGTGCCCCTTTCCTTGTTGCACATTGCAGCACCCAGTCAGTTTACGTTTAGCGGACTGCCACATCTAGCTCTGTATGTGTGTATATACTGTATATAGGGCCTATTCTATAGACTTTAATACTAACTCATCGAGGATTTGAGCAGTTCCTGAATGATTTGGCAGTTTGCTATTCAGAATGCTCCGATTCTTGCCAACTCGTGGGGAGTACATCTTCCCGCAGCGTATCGCTCTCCTGCTCATACACAACTGAGCGGGAGCTAAAACACGCTCAAAACTTGCATTTGTTTAAAATCTCCCTATTCTAGTACCCTTCTGATAGATCATCGAGCGCATGGATTTGCGAGTAGCTTATAATTATTTTTGACATTTATTGAATCAGATTGAACTGGGCGGTCTCCGGGGGCTGATTGTAACGATGCGCGGAATACGCCCCCTGCGGCGTGTTCCTTCCTTACCTGTTTTTTCTTCTCTGTCGCCCGCCTCTACTTCGAGTCAAGACCTGTGTCTTTAGGGATTCTGAAGCAAGCAACGCCACTTGCTTTCCTGCAAACCCTGCCCTCTTCCTCCTGACAGGAAGTACCTCTCTTTGACTTCTCTCTGCTATTAGTCTTTTGCTGCCTGCCCTGGTGCCTGCTGGTACTCATCGCCATACTGTTCCTGCCTGGACTCCTTGGACCTTTCTTTATCTCTGTGGATTCCGGAGGACTGGGACAGTCACTCTTATACTACTGAGGTTAGTTTACCGTCGGGTAGTGTAGGACCTGCTTAGTAGGGTTCACCTTGACGTGGTAGCAGGCTTATAATTCCTTGGCCAATGGATTAGACTAAGAAACCCTTATGTTAGTGTTATTTTCGCTGCACCTTGTTGTTTCTGTCACTATGCCTTTAAAGTTCTGGACGTTCTCCAAGAAGCAATCTTCTCTGGATGTACCTTGTGCTCTGACTCAAGCCCTTCCATGTCCTGGTTTCCGTTTCCAGACCCCGTGCTGAAGCGTTGGCTTCCCCAACCCCCGCGTTAGTGCCTGAGAACGCGCGCACTCCAGCTCTCTGTCAGACTGCCCCCGGAGTGAGTGCACAGGGGAGGATCGCTCTCGACTTTAATTTTTTTTGTATGTTTATCCAGCGCCATATTGGTTGGGTGATGGTGCGTGCCCGCCGCGTTCAGGAACTGAAGTATATATGTTTCATAGCCCTAATACAAAATTGTTTTAAACATGTACATCGGATGTTGTAATTTGCCCGCAATGGATCACATTAGAGGAACCATCCCCTCTTTGTTTCTTCAGTGATACGCACGTGTAAGGCGAGGTGCCTCTGAGCCATCTGGTCATAGTGGTGGTCATATGTCATGGCTGGTGGGCACCACTTGCTCTCCTTGGCCCAAGTCCTGCTGCCTATGTTATGTACCATGGCACCTTGAAGCCTGTCACTCTACTCTGGTGTGCTCTGAATTTAAGCGTACAAAGAAGGGTAAAAGCTGGATTGCAGCATAGAGAGGACGGTCACTAGCGCAGGCATCCCTGCCAATACCACACACTTCTGACCAGCAATACCAATAGCAGCATTGTATTGTAGGTGACTTGTGGTTCTGAGAGCCCTCTAAGACACTACCCTTAATTTGACTTCATCGAACAAGAGAGACATTGGGGACCACGTCTAGCTGCCAATATTGGAGTCTTTCATGATGCAACATTTGTATTAGTATAATTTGCAGTTCAAAGCTCTATAGTCGTATTGATCCGGCAAAGCTGATTTATTTAGGGGACCAATGTTAGGGGTTTGATAGATTAATGATAGCTTACAAAGATTTTGAACCTCGTACATTCTTCTTCAGGTAATATCACGGCCTACAACGGTTTCTGGTATTGTTTGACACTGACCTCTTGGTACACAGAGTTTTGCTGTTACATAACCCCTAGATGATTATTAGAGGTCAAACTTTCATAATCTATTATGAAGTGACACTGCGGTTCTCCTGATCTGGCTCACGTAAGAAACTGTACCAAAGAGACACAAAGCACCATCATCCATCATATTTGTATACAACTAGAAAGGAGCCAAATGAAAGATAGCTACTTGTATTATGGGCAGCAGAATGAGATAGCTGTGTACTTTACAGCGAGAGGATCATACTAAGAAACACCCGGTTGTGTCACGGTGATACCCTAAATGAGAAGACTGTGAGCACTGAGAATGGCATAAGAACTAGATGAAACGCGTCCCAGTCTTTGCAGTAATAAATTGCCTGGCTGCAGCACATATTCTTTTGAGGAGTGTTCTGCGTACGACTGTTTATGCAGCAAACAGCTTCATTAAAAATAACAAGAGCATCAGAAATGTGTTTTCTAAACAAGAACAAACCTACATCTTTGTGTCGATGGGGCTTCAATCCTTCGCACTGCTATGTATTTCCCGGTTTCAAGCAAGGTTTAAGCAACAGTGCAACTTAATGAATCAGTATATGTATTATTTAAACTAAATCAACGTGTTGGCTGTCCTGCAGCCTTTCCAAGATTCAGAACCAAAACGTAGATTTTTTCTACATAAACTATTTTTAATTTTACTACAACCTGATGTGACCGCTTCTCTCCGATCTGTGCCCCGCTTCTCTCTGATCTTGCCCACTCTCTCCGATCTGTGCCCGCTTTTCTCTGATCTGTGCCCGCTTCTCTTCGATCTGTGCCCGCTTCTCTCTGATCTGTGCCCGCTTCTCTCCGATCTGTGCCCGCTTTTCTCTGATCTGTGCCCGCTTCTTTCTTCTGATCTGTGCCCGCCCGCTTCTTTTCTCTCTATCTGTGCCGCTTCTCTTCTATCTGGTGCCCGCTTCTCTTCTATATGTGCCCATTCCTCTTCTATTTGTGCCTGCTTCTCTCTGACTTGACTCTTGCCGCACTTTCTCTCGATCTTGTGCCCGTCTCTGCTCTCTCTCCCTCTTCTCTTCCATCTGTGCCCGCTTCTCTTCTATCTGTGCCCACTTCTCTTCTATCTGTGCCTGCTTCTCTCTGATCTGTGCCCGCTTCTCTCTGATCTGTGCCTGCTTCTCTTCTATCTGTGCCTGCTTCTCTCCGATCTGTGCCTGCTTCTCTCCGATCTGTGCCCGCTTCTCTCCTATCTGTGCCCGCTTCTCTTCTATCTGTGCCCGCTTCTCTCCGATCTGTGCCTGCTTCTCTCCGATCTGTGCCCACTTCTCTCCGATCTGTGCCCACTTTCCTTGTTGCACATTGCAGCACCCAGTCAGTTTACGTTTAGCGGACTGCCACATCTAGCTCTGTATGTGTGTATATATACTGTATATAGGGGCCTATTCTATAGACTTTAATAACTAACTCATCGAGGATTTGAGCAGTTCCTGAATGATTTGGCAAGTTTGCTATTCAGAATGCTCCGATGTCTTGCCAAACTCGTTGGGGGAGTACATCTTCCCGAGCGGTATCGCTCCTGCTCATACACACTGAGCGGGAGCTAAAAAACAGCTCCAACTTGCATTTGTTATAAAATCTCCCTATTCTAGTACCTCTGATGAGATCATCGAGGCATGGGATTTGCGAGTAGGACTTAGAATTAATTTTTTGACATTTATTGAATCAGATTGAAGCTGGGAGTCTCCGGGGCTGATTGTAACGATGCGCGGAATACGCCCCCTGCGGCGTGTTCCTTCCTTACCTGTTTTCTTCTGATCGCCGCCCTCTAGCTGCGAGTCAAGATCCTGTGTCTTTAAGGATTCTGAAGCAAGCAACGCCATCTTGCTTTCCTGCAAACCCTGCCCTCTTCCTCCTGACAGGAAGTAAGCCTCTCTTTGACTTTCTCTCTGCTATTAGTCTTTTGCTGCCTGCCCTGGTGCCTGCTGGTACTCATCGCATACTGTTCCTGCCTGGACCTCCTTGGGACCTTTACTTATCTCCTGTGGATTCCGGAGGACTGGGACAGTCACTCTTATACTACTGAGGTTAGTTTACCGTCGGGTAGTGTAGGTACCTGCTTAGTAGGGTTCACCTTGACGTGGTAGCAGGCTTATAATTCCTTGGCCAATGGATTAGACTAAGAACCCTTATGTTATGTTTAGTTTCGCTGCACCTTGCTGTTTCTGTCACTATGCCTTTAAGAAGTCTGGACGTTCTCCAAGAAGCAATCCTTCTCTGGATGTACCTTGTGCTCTGGACTCATGCCCATGTTCCATGTCCTGGTTTCCGTTTCCAGACTCCCGTGCTGAAGCGTTGGCTTCCCACAACCCCCGCGTTAGTGCCTGAGAACGCGCGCACTCCAGCTCTGCTGTCAGAGCATGCGCACGCGTGCAGCTGGATCACTCGTGTCTCTGAGTAGGCACCGCACCTCCGGATGCGTCGTGCATTCTCATGCGCGCGGCACGGTCACGTGACTACGTGTGCCGATCCCAAGCTGCGCGGCAACTTACTCCCTTTGTATCCCCTGCGACCTCCCCACCTCGCTATTGGGTCCTTCCCCTTTCCCTGCGCTTGTGAGGAGAGCACAAGTGTGACATTATGCTCGGCCAATCAAACGGACCCCCGGAGGTGGCCCCGCCTTCCTCCATGTTCCATGCCATGTTCATGTCCATGTTCCTAGTTCCTGGTTCCTGTACCCCTGTATCGTTGGGAGATCCTAGTCCCCCCTAGTCTAGTAGGATCGTTCGGAGTCCGATCCTGAAGGGGAGGATACTGTAAGGAATGAGGGAACACGCCCCCTGCGGCGTGCTCCCTCCTTACCTGCCGCATCTCAGTTCCCGCTCTCCTTATAGAGCACGCACGCACCCTCGGTTCCCTACTCGTACCATGGAGCCCGGCCACCCCCGGTTGCATCACGCATTCTCTCATGCATGGCGCGTACACGTGCCAGCGTGCGCCGCCCTCCAGCTGCGAGTCAACTTCACGCCCCCTTGTGGCGTATTCTCTACCCATGCCTAGTTTCTAAGATGTCTCTCTGTATGGCGTGCGCCGCCCTCTAGCTGTGAGTCAAGATTCCCTGTTGATTCTCTGTGTGGCGGGCGCTGCCTCTAGCTGCGAGTCTTCCTTCCTATGCATCGTTGCCCCTTAGTCTCTTGGATCGCTCGGAGTTCGATCCTTAAGAGGGGGGTACTGTAACGATGCGCGGAACACGCCCCCTGCGGCGTGTTCCTTCCTTACCTGTTTACTTCTGATCGCCGCCCTCTAGCTGCGAGTCAAGATCCTGTGTCTTTAAGGATTCTGAAGCAAGCAATGCCATCTTGCTTTCTGGCAAACCCTGCCCTCTTCCTCCTGACAGGAAGTAAGCCTCTCTTTGACTTTCTCTCTGCTATTAGTCTTTTGCTGCCTGCCCTGGTGCCTGCTGGTACTCATCGCATACTGTTCCTGCCTGGACCTCCTTGGGACCTTTACTTATCTCCTGTGGATTCCGGAGGACTGGGACAGTCACTCATACTACTGAGGTTAGTTTACCGTTGGGTAGTGTAGGTACCTGCTAAGTAGGGTTCACCTTGACGTGGTAGCAGGCTTATAATTCCTTTGCCAAATGGATTAGACTAAGACCCTTACTGTTTAAGTTTAGAGACATTTCCCTTGCACCTTGCTGTTTCTGTCACTATGCCTTTAAGAAGTCTGGACGTTTTCCAAGAAGCAATCCTTCTCTGGAAGTTACCTTGTGCTCTGGACTCCATGCCCATGTTCCATGTCCTGGTTTCTGTTTCCAGAATCCCGTGCTGAAGCGTTGGTTTCCCACAACCCCCGCGTTGGTGCCTGAGAACGCGCGCACTCCCGCTCTGCTGTCAGAGCATGCGCGCACATGCTGCTGGATCACTTGTGTCTCTGAGTAGGCACTGCACCTCCGGACGCGTCACACATTCTCATGCGCGCGGCGCGGTCACGTGACTACGTGTGCCGATCCCAAGCTGCACGGCAACTTACTCCCTTTGTATCCCCTGCGGCCTCCCCACCTCGCTATTGGGTCCTTCCCCTTTCCCTGCGCTTGTGAGGAGAGCACAAGCGTGACACTGATACACATTAATACCAGCTCTTGAGACCCCCCGCATTAATACCAGCTCCGGAGACCCCCCCGCATTAATACCAGCTCCGGAGACCCCCCCGCATTAATACCAGTTCCGGAGACCCCCCCCCCGCATTAATACCAGCTCCGGAGACCCCCCCGCATTAATACCAGTTCCGGAGACCCCCCCCCCGCATTAATACCACCTCCGGAGACCCCCCGCATTAATACCAGCTCCGGAGACCCCCGCATTAATACCAGCTCCGGAGACCCCCAGCTTAAATCCAATGCAATAAAAATACATTTACAGGCAGCTTCATTAACTTAGCGGCTAACCACTAAGGTAATGAAGGGGTTAAACATCAGGGCCCGGTTTATTGGGAGTAGCAGGGCTGGGTGAAGGTGGTATTTGGCCCATGGTGGGTGTTTATGCCTAACGTGAGGGTAGCGGAAGGAGTTAACCTCTTCATTACCTTAGCGCTACTAAGCAGCTGTTTTTATTTACTTTTTTTTTTCACTTAAGCTTTTATTAAGTGTTTCTAACAGTTGTGGGGGGTGGGGGGGGGCATGGTGGTGGTGGGGGGGATACAGAAATCAAAAGGGGGGGGGAATGGTGCAACATTCCTGCCGAGCACACCTCACGTAATAAAAATACATATTACATGAGCACTGGCAAAAATAAGTAGATTTACATATATATATATATACCATTCAACATCAAATCAGATCAATTCTGTTCATAACCCCCTGTGTCTTATTTTTTGGGTTTGCTGTCCCTCCGGGTAACCTGGAAAACAGAGAGGGTCTCACTGGAGGATATTGGACTGATCTATGGGAGGGTGTCCCTGCGTGTTGAGAGTTTCATAGATCAGCCACGGCTGCCATACCCTTTGAAACTTTCCAAATTCTTGTTCTTATCTGGTTAAGAACCGGCAGGCTCGGGCTCATGCACGCCTCTGCTATGGCACAGCGTGTTGCTGTCATTATATGGCCAATGAGTTTATTTTGGTATCTATCCATGTTCTCCTGAGGTTTGTTTAGGAGACATACCCATGGGTCGAGAGGGGAGTCAAACCCCAGTGCTCTCTGCATCAGCCTGTGAGCCTTTTCCAGAGCTCCATCACCCTGGGGCACAGCCGCTGCATATGAATAAATGGGGCAACTTGGCCACAGCCCTTAGGACACATAGGGGACGTTCCCGGATACATCTTAGCCAGAAGCTCCGGGGTTAGGTATCACCTATATAATACTTTATAAGCATTTTCTTTAATCTGTATGCATATAGAGCTTGTGGTCGCTGCTTCAAATATTTCCCCCCATATTTTTGGTTCCAGAGTTAGGCCTAAATCTCTCTCCCACTGTGCTGTAAAAGGGAATTCTTTTTCCAAAGAAGGGAGAAAGATTGAGGAATAAATAGTTGATGTCGACCCCCTTTGGGCTGGAGCCTTGCGGCACAATGTCTCGAAAATTGTCAGGGGTGGGGGTAGGCATCCTCCCTGAACAAACCCCCGGATCTGTAGGTTTCTGAAGATTTCGCCACTTGGGAGATCGTACTGGTCCCTGAGGGTGGTGAAGGAAAGGACCCTGGACTTGTCCATGTCCATAACATCCACTATCCTATGGATCCCCCTTAATCTCCATGTTTCAAAAACTGACCCAGTCATGCCGGGAAAAACTCTGGATTAAAAAATAGTGGTGTCATCCCTGATCTATCAAGACTGAGCTTCAAGATCTTTTTATTTTTGTTCCACAAACTCAGATTGTGAGATATCGAGGGCAAACAACCACTTGCTTTTTTTGGGGGGGGAAATCTTAGGGGACCACAGAATTGATCTTAATTCCAATGGGGCCAACAGTTCCGCCTCTAGTTCCACCCATCTCTTACCTCCTATATCTGAGTGCCAGGCTAGTATCTGGCTAAATTAAGCTGCTTTATAGTATGAGAGTAGGCATGGTAAAGCTAGTCTTCCTTTCAGTCTGGGATGGCTGAGAATGTTCCTGGCCACTCTAGGGCTCTTATTATTCCAAATAAAGGACTTTATATGGGATTGTAAATCTTGAAGGTCTCGTGGTGGGACCGGAATGAGGAGAGTAAGGAACAGTGATGAAAAGTTCAGTCCGCGCTCTGGCTCTTTAAACTTGGAATGTTGATCCCTCTCTGTTCTTTTGCTGCTCTTGTGTTATGAGGTGTCTCCCCCACCTCCAAATGTGGCTTCCACCGGAAACTCCGACGGCGATACCAATGTTAGCAAAAAAGAAGAAACACAAAAGCGCACCAAGATGAGAGATATAAATTGTATTAGCAACAAATAAAAATAATAGTGACTTACATATGAAATTTCTTTAATAATCCCCGATTCTGATGTCTATCACAGGAGTAGGGCATCACATAGGAAATAGATGGGCAGTCTCAGTTCTGGGAGATCAGACCCGCATGCTGGGGCTGTCTCCGTTCTGTCTCCTATCCTCCACGTGTGGTAGCGTGGTGAGGAGTGTAGCGCGCATGCGCAGGAACCAGAGCCCTCTATAGGTGTCCTTAGGATGCCTGTCCGTTATTGATAGCGTAGAAACGATCCGGAACGGGCCAGAAACGATACACTTGAATGTGTACTGGTGGGGTGTAGTAAAAACCGCGACTGTGTGGGCGTGGTTTTACTACCACCCACCAGTACACATTCAAGTGTATCGTTTCTGCCCATTCCCATTGTTTCTACGCTATCAATAACGGACAGGCATCCTAAGGACACCTATAGAGGCTCTGGTTCCTGCGCAGCGCGCTACACTCCTCACCACGCTACCACGTAGGATAGGAGACAGAACGGAGACACCCCAGCGCGCGGGTCTGATCTCCCAGAACTGAGACTGCCCATCATATTCCATGTGATGCCCTACCCTGTGATAGACATCAGAATCGGGGATTATTAAAGAAATTTCATATGTAAGTCACTTTATTTTTATTTGTTTGCAATACAATTTAATCCTCTCTTGGTGCGCTTTTGTGTTTCTTCTTTTTTGCTAACAAGAGTAAGGAACAGATATAAAATTCTAGGAAGAAGATTCGGGAGCGATATAAGTGACTTAGCCAGTGTCAGAAGTGCGTCATCCGCGAACAGAGCTATTTTGTATTGTTTGCCCCGAACAGGGATACCCTCTATATTAGGATTGCTTCTGACATGGCTAGCCATTGGTTCAAGGGAGAGGGAGAACAGCAGAGGGGATAGTGGGCAACCTTGTCTAGTGCCTCATTTGATTAAGACCTCTGAAGCTGTCCCTGAGCATAATACCCTGGCCGAAGGAGACGTATAAAGAGCCAAAATAGATTGGAGAAATCGGTCCCTGAAGCCAAATTTTTGTAGAGTGCCTCCCATATATCCCCAGTCCAAATGATCAAATGCCTTTTTTGTGTCTAAAGATAGTACCAGAGACTGAATATTTGTTTGTTTAGCGTGAGCTATCAGGTCGATCATTCTCCTCATATTTTACGCCGCCTGTCTCCCCGGGACAAAATCTACTTGTCCAGGTGGACCAGACCAGGCAATACTTTATTAAGGCGGTTGGCGAGGATTTTTGAGAAGATAAAAACTAGTATGGCTGCTAATTAACTGTACATGTCAATAGATATAACCTCAACCAAATGCATAGTAATTATAAAGTCTCTAGACCTCTTGACATTGTTTTCGGTAAATTTGACGTGAAAGACTATGGCAAATGTCGGGACACACTCTTTTTCTTTATCTGTGGCTTCTCTTGCAGCTCTGTACCCCCAAGCTAAACGTGGGGACATAAGGTCTCCAGATAGACTGGCAAATGGGATCCCTGTGTTTATGTCCCAGAGGGAAGACTGTTTTGAAGTCTATGAGTATAGACTTATTTCAAAGTCTCCCTCACCCCTCTTTTCACCTAGGGTAACAGTTCATTGGTGGCAAATGTCCAGATCAGTGGGCTTATGGGGCGTGTTTACCTTAAACCCATGCTAGTGGGGTAATCAGCTGACTGCCTTTGAAGCAGGCTCTGTATCAGATGGAATTTTGGTGGTTCGTCGCTTGTCTTGGACTTTGTGCCATTCTGGAGCCGGAGTTCGCTGAGGTCTAGAAGTCTCGAGGCCTTGTGGTGGTGTAATGCCCGGACTCTCCAAAAAGGTAGCAGCTTTGTCCAGATCCCTTAAAGCGTATGTTCGGCCTTCATGGTTCACCAGGATTTTACAAGGAAATCCCCAGCGGTAACGAACTCCCTTGTCACGTAGAACTTCGGTCACCGGTCGCAGGTTCCTTCGTCCAGCCAGAGTAGATGGGGCTATATCTTGAAACATCTGAAGGGGCATATTTTCAAATGTGTGCAATCGTTCTTCACGGGTCACTCATAGGAGAGCCTCTTTGGTTTTGTAGTAATGTAATCTGAGGATCACATCTCTGGATGTATCGCTCGATGGAGGCCTTGGGCGCAGGGCCCTGTGGCATCTGTACATTAGGAGATGCTCTACAGGTAAGTCCGACAACAGGGCCCTGAACCATCGCATCAGAAATTCTTCCAGGTCTAGCACCAATTCCGCAATATTTGCGGTCTCTCAGGTTGTTTTTTCTGGCCCGGTTGTCCGTGTCTTCCAGTCTCCTGCTAATTTCGTCTATGCGGTTTTGCATGAGTTGGACTTTAGCTTCCGTAGATTGCAGGGCCTTTGCTGTGTCGTTCATTTTTTCTGCGTGATCCCAAAAGGGCCATTTGGGTATCCGTTTGGACCATAGTCTGGAGTCTAAAGAAAAGATCTTCTATATCTGGTTTTGTGGAATTTCTTACCGTCATCTCCTGATCTGGATCTGAGTGTTCTTTCTCGCGTGTTGGGCACTCGTCGTCTGGGGATTCTGCTTGAGCGTCTTTTTTAGGAAAATATTGCTGGACCCCTTTATGCTGCGCTTTTTTCTATTGTTGTTTTGAAGACATTTGTGGCTTCTGGGAGGACACCGACCGTCTGAATCGGGTATTTGGGAACTTTAACGCGTCCCTGGTTTGTTTTTAGATCTGTTGCTTCATCCCCATAGCCGAGGAGGGGGGTGGGAGTTGGGAGGGCTGATGTTTTTGCCCATAGCTTTCCTCCTTGGTAGCTCTTGAGCTTGCTTGTGTGTGCTATTTTTTTAATGTATGCTTTATGCAGGCCCTTTCTGTTTTTTTTAATCTTTTTTCTAATTGTTATTATTTATATATTTATTTAATTATCTTCTCCTTGTCTCCCTTTAAAGGCGGTGGCCATCTTGGATTTCGCCAAGGAGGGGGAAGGGGGCAGAGTGGCGCTCAGTCCGAGTGGAGCCTCCACCTTTACTTTCAGCCGCAGCCTCAGCCAAGAGGGGTCTCCCTAGGTGCCTGTTCTGCAACCCTGTGGGGGAGGGGGGGGAGGGAACGACTCACCCGGTGTTACGCCGGTGCTGCCCGCAGACCAAACCCGTCCCCTGTGCTGAGGTGGGACGTAGGGATACACGCACCCGCAGCAAAGGGAGCGCGTCCGGAGTGTGGTGTTAGTGTTGCCAGGCCAGGTATAGTAATGAAGACAATACTTGCCGGTACCGGTAGTAGAGGAGGAGTAGTATTTGCCGTTGCCAAGATCAGGGATTGGAGAGTTGCGGATGGTCGAAGGTACAAGCCGTGTTACAGAGACACCAGAAGTCACGAAGTCCAGGTAGAGCCGAAGTCGAGAGCCAGAGGGGGTAGTCGTCCAATCCGCGTCAATACCTGAGGAATCACTGAGAGAGTATACCAATGCTTCCATACAGAACTATGTCGAGCGACGAGTGATGGGAAGCACAGGCATAATAAAGCTGGACAGGCCAATGGGAAGAGGGGGCAGGCCTGGAGGACTGCAAAGAGTCTTCCCTGATAGGAGGGAGGGGTTACAGCCCAGCTGAGTGTAGTTATTGATTTGCATGGGACTGTGTGATGCTTGGGGGCGACGCCTCACTGCAGGAGCAGTTAAAAGTGCTCTGTTAGGCGTGTGCTCTGTAAGCTGGGAATGCATGCACATAACGTCTGGAGCTGGCGTGCGTGTGCGCGTGGATTCGGTGACTGACGCACATATGCGCATGGGGTCAGAGACAGACGCACGTGTGCGCATAGAGCGCAGAGCTGGGGACACACGCAGAGGCTGCGGTTCAACAGGCACCTCTTCGGTTGGTGCAATCCTGTGATGGCAAGGAGCCAGAGTGCCAGTGGCAGACAACGGAGGTATGTGGGAATTGCGCTGCAGACGCTTGGACGCCTGAGTACCGACGGGAGGTGAGTAATGGTCGCGCTGACGGCGCTTAGACACCAGATTCCTTACACCCGGCTCGGCACTACTTCAGGGGTACTTTACCTCCAAGATGGACACCTCCCGCCTTCTCCTGTCATCACGAATCTCAGGGTCAGACTCCCCGCTTCCACGTCCACCCCCGGTGAGTCGCGGCCCCCGTCCCTGAACCAGGGCCGGTTATTTTTATAGTGTTCAGGCCCACAGCTTGTAGCCCTCCGCTTCCTCCTTTTCAAGTGTGAGTCACGCCATCCTGTTCTGCTGGACCCGGCTCTTCTCCGGTAACTAATTGCCAATTACCCCTATTTCCCAGGGTTCTTTTTCATCTGGGAGGGCCACCGCCTCCACCCAATCCTCTGTCACTGTTAGGGTTGGCATTTTTTTTTTAGATGTGTAGCCCATATTACCCCTCCCCCCCTCTGGGAGATGTTGCTGCTACATGGAGTGTGGTGGTGCATGCCTACTGGCTTACAGTAGATCTGGGTCTGCTGCATGATGGCAAGGAATGTCAGAACAGGCTTCTGGGGTATAGACTGATAATGTACTCACCGTGACAGCACCTCCATCTCTTGCAG
The DNA here is from genome assembly GCA_036426205.1 of Ascaphus truei. Lineage (NCBI taxonomy): Eukaryota > Metazoa > Chordata > Amphibia > Anura > Ascaphidae > Ascaphus > Ascaphus truei. The sequence continues at coordinate 133,200 of CM071584.1, forward strand.
GCCCTTGGAATGAGGGGAGCAATCTCCTGCAGGAGAGTTCTCTTCCCCTCCCCTGATAGATTGCAGTCTCAGGCGGAAGGTATAGTTAAACAGGAACATTTTATTATACACTGCAGGCTTCACACAGGATACACAGCAACCATCAGTAGAGCTTACGGCCTTCACTCTCAGGATGTCCCTGGACCTACTCTCCCAGCCGAGGGCACCAGAAGCAGCCCTAGCTCTTCTCTTACTCCCTGGTGGCGTAAGAGGAATAGTCTCCCGCCGCTCCCTTAAGGGAGGCCCACAGATTGGCAGAGCCCTGACAATTGGTTTGGGTAGATTGGTCTCTCTCAAAGGTAGAGGCTAACTGACTAACTTTAGGAAGTGCAGCTCCTTAAGTACAGGAAAAGCAGGAACCAGCCCTGAATCCCTGATTGGACACAAGGCCTAGTTGCACCGCCTCCCCTGTGACTCACTGAAGCTGCAGGAGGTTGGGAAAACCCATGATTACTCCTGGAAAGCCTGCTCTACGTGGGCTTACTGCCAGGAGGAGGGCAGACTAGTAGCCAGTGAAACCAGGCCTGGCTACAGATGGGTATGGGTTTTTAATGTTGTTGTGGAGCTCTGGGGCCCAGAGCTCAGGAGCTGTACGTTTGTTCAGCTCTGTGGTTAGCCAAGCCCCCTTTATTAACATTTTAATACTAGAGTACTGTAGCAGGGGGTCACCGGGGGTGAACCGCATTGATTTCAGCCCGAGGGACCCCCTTCTTCCCGAGTTACAGTCCCCGGTATGGGGTGCCGGTATCCCCATTCAATGTTTAATTCTCCCATGTCACTTGACCGGGAGATTCAAATGCACAGGAGATACTGGCACACCATGCGGGGCCAGTACCTCGGGAAGCAGGGGGTCCTGGGGCTGAAATCAATGCGGTTCAGCCCCCGGAGACCCCCTGCTACAATACACCGTTATTAAAATGTAAATAAAAGCAGTGCGATCGCTTGTAAGAGCTGTGCAGGGAGACGTGGCTCTCTCTGTGCAAAGAGATTGCCTGTGAGAGCTGTGCAGGGAGATACAGCTCTCTCTGTGCAGGGAGATCGACTGTGAGAGCTGTGCAGGGAGATGCGTCTCTCTCTGTGCAGGGAGGTCGCCTCTGAGAGCAGTGCAGGGAGATGCAGCTCCCTCTGTGCAGGGAGATCGCCTGTGAGAGCTGTGCAGGGAGATGCAGCTCTCTCTGTGCAGGGAGATCGCCTGTAAGAGCTGTGCAGGGAGATGCAGCTTCTCTCTGCACAGGGAGATTGCCTGTAAGAGCTGTGCAGGGAGATGCAGCTCTCTCTGTGCAGGGAGATCGCCTGTAAGAGCTATGCATGGAGATGTAGCTCTCTCTGTGCAGGAAGATTGCCTGTAAGAACAGTGCAGGGAGATGCAGATTCTCTCTGTGCAGGGAGATCGCCTGTGAGAGCTGTGCAGGGAGAGGCGTCTCTGTGCAGGGAGATTGCCTGTGAGAGCTGTGCAGGGAGACGCGTCTCTCTCTGTGCAGGGAGATCGCCTGTGAGAGCTGTGCAGGGAGATTCGGCTCTCTCTGTGCAGGGAGATGCGTCTCTCTCTGTGCCGCTCTTACAGACTGCGACCAGATTGCACAGGGGAGAACTGTGAGAGAAGCTGAGATCTCGTCGCTGCTCTCCCGATAGGTTTTGGAATTTTCCTACCTCACGTTTTGTGGAAATGGTTTCAGACTCTTTCTGAATACCGTGATAATACAAATGCCAACCCGTTCGAGATGGCAGCAAAGTTATCGAAGCTACTAGAATAGGCCCCTTAGGCCTGTTCTATAGTGCCGGGCGCGCGCAGAATTTTAGTTGGCTGACTTTAGTCAGCCTTTCTATAATGGCGTGGCGCGTGGCGCAGGGGGCTTGGAGCAGACCGACGAGGGAGAACATGAAGAAATGAATGATTTTGCGCCGCTACCGGCGCTGTAATGTATGTGTGTATGTGTATGTGTGTATGTGTGTATGTGTGTATGTGTGTGTATGTGTGTATGTGTGTATGTGTATGTGTGTGTATGTGTGTGTATGTGTGTGTGTGTGTATGTGTGTATGTGTGTATGTGTGTATGTGTGTATGTGTGTATGTGTGTATGTGTGT
>CM071584.1:135686-185779 GCA_036426205.1 Ascaphus truei
ACACACACACACACACACACACACACACACACACACACAAACCCACACAGTACCTTCACTCACAGCATACACAGCATACTGTACACACGAAAAGCATGCGGCAAACAGTATAGAACGGCCCTTACACTGATGCACTAGTATAGCTGTCCGAGGTGCTGAATTACTTACTAACTCATGGGACATTTTTTACAGGACACTTTGAAGGAGAAATACATCTTCCCCTCGATAGGCAATAAAATCTGAATCCGACGGTATTGCCAGTCTCTTGGGTTCCCAGATGCACTGGCAGAACAATATAAACAAACAGAACCAGATACACTCACATAGAAATGCAGGCAGGAAAGCAATGTGTGTAAATTACATAGGCAGGAAAGTTTAATATGTAAGTGTATCTTTATTTATATAGCGCCATCTAAGTATTAGCGCCTCACAGCAGAAATACACGTGACATAATAATATAACACACAATGGGAATAAATGCTTCAAACATGAAAATAACATTAGGAAAGGGATGGGAAGTTGATTAGTATGTTGCAGCTTGGTGGGACGGTGCTTAGTATGTTGTTGCAGCTTGGTGGAACGGTGCTTAGTATGTTGTGGCAGCTTGGTGAGAAGATGCTTAGTATGTAGTGGCAGCTTGGTGAGAAGATGCTTAGTATGTTGTGGCAGCTTGGTGAGAAGATGCTTAGTATGTAGTGGCAGCTTGGTGAGAAGGTGCTTAGTATGTGTCGCAGTTGTGAGAAGGTGCTTAGTATGTTGTTGCAGCTTGGTGAGAAGGTGCTTAGTATGTAGTTGCAGCTTGGTGAGAAGATGCTTAGTATGTAGTGGCAGCTTGGTGAGAAGGTGCTTAGTATGTAGTTGCAGCTTGGTGAGAAGGTGCTTAGTATGTATGTTTTTTTTTGCGAGCTTGTTGGACGGTGGAGTATGTTTGTGGCAGCTAGGGGGCGGGGAGTGCTTAGTATGTGTGGCAGCATTGGGGGACGGTGCTTAGTATGTGTGGGAGCTTGGTGGGGACACGCTAGTAGTGTGTGGGCAGCTTGGTGGGACGGTGCTTAGATGTTGTTGCAAGCTTGGTGTGAACGGTGCTTAGTATGTTGTGGCAGCTTGGTGAGAAGATTGCTTGTATGTTGTGGCAGTTGGTGAGAAGATGCTTAGTATGTGATTGTGGCAGCTTGGTGAGAAGAGCTGTAGTATGTAGTGGCAGCTGGTGAGAAGCGGTGCTTAGAGTATGTAGTGGATTGCAGCTTGGTGAGGAAGGTGCTTAGTATGGTTTTGCAGTTGGTGAGAAGGTGCTTAGTATGTAGTTGCAGCTTGGTGAGAAGATGCTTAGTATGTAGTGGCAGCTTGGTGAGAAGGTGCTTAGTATGTAGTTGCAGCTTGGTGAGAAGGTGCTTAGTATGTTGTTGCAGCTTGGTTGGACGGTGCTTAGTATGTTGTGGCAGCTTGGTGGGACGGTGCTTAGTATGTTGTGGCAGCTTGGTGGGGCGGTGCTTAGTATGTTGTGGAAGCTTGGTGGGACGGTGCTCTTTAGGAAGGGATCTGGCCAGCCTTCGCTCCTGATAGGGAAGTAGGACTACAGTTTGTGTGGGGAATGGGGAAGGCTGGACTTGGGCGCCGGTATGGAAGTGACATTCCAGGATGTTGAGTGTTTTTGGTCTTGTTGGTCTAAGCTGCAATTGGCAAATAGGGGTTCAAGCAATGGTACCCCTAGTGCTCTGCAGCTGGGGGCACAGCAAGCTGTCTGGGTGTCTGATCAGTCCCAATGTTTATGGTTATTAGTTATGAAAATAAAGTTGTAACCAACTTCTCCCAGGTTTTGACCTGCTGTTCTTTATTGCGGGCATCACATGGAGGCAAGAACAATGGGTAAATCATGTATGGGGCATACACTCTTAGCATTTGGTATCATAGTATAATACATAGGTGTGTGTGTATAATCTATATATATATAATATTATATATATATATACAGGTAACCAGGGAAATTCAGGTAACAAAGAGACCACACCGCAAATGATGAGAGTGTATTAACAACACAGGGAAGCAACGTTTCGGTCCTCAGAGTGAGACCTTCACTCGGGGCTGGTCCCACTCTGAGGACTGAAACGTGTGGAGGCACTGTGTTGTTAATACACTTTATTTACTTCATCATATTGCAGTGTGCTGTCTCTTTGTTACCTGGATTTCCCTGGTTACCCTGTACATGTTTCTATATGGGACGAGCATCTGCCTTCATTTGAGAAACTGTGAGTGCAAACTATTTTTTCATTATATATATATATATATATATATCTCAATCACCCTCTACTCCTCTTATCACCCTTTACCCCAGTGTCATCCTGTACCACAGTATCACCCTGTAAACAATTATTACCCTCTACCCCAGTATCACCCTCTATCCCAGTATCACCCATACCCCAATGTCATCCTTTACCCCAGTAACACCCTGTAACCAATTATTACCATCTACCCCATTATAACCCTCTATCCCAGTATCACCCCATGCCCCAATGTCCTCCTGTACCCCAGTATCACCCCATAACCAATTATTACCCTCTACCCCAGTGTCACCCTCTATCCCAGTATCACCCCATACCCCAATGTCATCCTATACCCCAGTATCACCCGTAACCAATTATTACCCTCTACCCCAGTATCACCCCATACCCCAATGTCATCCTATACCCCAGTATCACCCGTAACCAATTACCCTCTACCCCAGTATAACCCCATACCCCAATGTCATCCTGTACCCCAGTAACACTCTGTCACCAATTATTACCCTCTACCCAAGTATCCCCCTCTATCCCAGTATCAGCCACAGCCCTAGTATCACCATATATCCCAGCATCGCCCTCTACCCCAGCATCGCCCTGTACAAATCCCAGAGATTGCCATTTGGGTGAGGCGTGTCAGTACTTTGCCGCTGGCTGAAGTTGAATGATTGTTGAGCTGTAGATGATTTGATTTATTCTGCCTGATTTCTTCATGCTATCATGAACCTCTTAAAGCTGTGCTACTTAACCTCGTCATTACTAAACAGTCCTTAAAAGCCACGAAAACCCTTATTCTCAACAACAAATAAAGGTATTAATAGTGTTCCTTTTTAGCAATTATGTAGAGAGCTAAATCACTTGTCATATAATCAGACCCGAGTGACAAATCAATCCCTTTTTAACCAATACTAAATCCAGCCCTGTAACCTTATTAATCCCAACCTTATAGTTACATCCTTCTTACATAGAGAGTTATCCACTAAATAGGGAAATATGTGAGTAATCGTTAATGGCAAATTGCGTGCAAGTCCATTATTGTTGGCAATCAGCCGTAGCTAACACCATAGATAAAGTGACCAAAAGCCCTGCCTATTTTTTACAGATCTCTAGAAAATCAAAAATGGGTCAGGAATGATGGCAGACAGCACGGGCGCAGATCAAACTGTGCTGGAGCTCCCTTTAGTAAAAGCAGCAATCCGGCTGCATCCTTAATTTTGCATCAGAATTGTCTGCTAGGTTTAATGTGTTGTAAACATCTCTGATTAATGACCTGAATCTAATATACTGCAAGTCATTTGATCAACAAGTCACATAAAGCCAGCATAACAGTGCTTACAATGTACACAGCACTGATCATGGAATTATACAGGCACACAGAATCCTGCCCCAAAGAGCTTACAATGCAATATTGGGCAAGATATCTAACCTCCCTGTGCCTCAAGCACAAATCCAAAAGCAGCTGACATTGAGATTCAAACTAGGGTAAACCCAGTTTGAATCTCAATGTCAGCTGCTTTTGGTCAATGTCAGCTGCTCCATTTGTGTCATTGTATTGCACAACCATGGATCAGTATCCACAGTACAGGTAGTCCTCGCTATCCAACGTTTCACTTTACAATGAAGGACATATCCAACGCTTTAAAATGCAACCCTATGGGCCGTTTTTTGATACCTGAATGCGTTATCCAACGCTCACCGCCACTTATTAACATGGGACTCACTTTACACCGGTTTCACTATCCAGCGCTACTTCCAGAACGGATTCCGTTGGATGGCCTGTAGTCACAAGCTTCACACATATGCAGCAGGAGCAAAAGAAAAACCTCTGCTCTCCCGTTCCCGTTCCCCCTTTATACGTAGCCCATTGAGACAATAGTATTTTTCTCTTTTTCTTTTTTAGGAGGGGGATACAGAAATAAAAATGAGAATGGAGCGAGAAGGGTTTCTCGGTATACAGAAATGGAGATCATGGGGTTAGGGGGGTAGGGAAGGAGGAAGGGGAAAGATTTGCAGACTTAACAAGCAAAAAAGTTACAATGTTCTCATTTTACTTTGACACATGAAAGGTACATATACAGTTCCAAAAAGCTTCTATGATACTTTAGAATGAGCAGATCTTTGGGCGGGCCCCTTACTCGTAGCGCCATGGAGAAACTGTCAAAGGCTGAGTGTTCCCATTTCAAGACCCATGGGTCCCATCTCGCCATAAATTTGTTTGAGGAGTCAAGCTGTGCATACTTTTGTAATGATTGTTGGGAGGTTAGGGGCTGGTTACTGCCAAGCTGCCGCAATGATACATCTGCTCGCTGGAAAGGTGGGATTTATACGCTTCCTCTGTCAACGGTCAGTCTTAAGGGGTCTTTTATGGATGAGTGCTTCCCATGGTGAGGGGATCAGTGATATCCCTTGGGCAGGGGGGGCCAACGCCAGTCCTCAAGGGCGACCAACATGGTCAGGTTTTAAGGATATCCCTGCTTCAGCACAGGCGGTGCAGTCAATGACTGAGCCCCTGATTGAGCCACATGTTTTGAAGGAGGGATATCCTTAAAAGCTCACCTGTTGGTGGCCCTTAAGGACTGGAGGTGACCATCCTTGACCTGGGGTGTCATTGAGGAATCCATACACCTCCATCCAGAGCTTTTTAATTACCGGGCACCATATATGGAAGAAAGTCACTCTCTGGTTACACCCCCAGAAGTATAAGGGAGAGGTTTGTTTGTGATATTTCTGTATGCGATTTGGAGTCAAGTACCACCTGTGTAGAAGTGTGTTGCTATTTTCTTTCACTAGTGTATTTAGGGAAAATTCTTGATGTAGTGTCCCATATTTCTTCCCACTCCTGCATTTCTAAGTATTCTCCAGTAACTTCCTCCCATTGTCTAATACAGATGCATCGGCCGTTATCCGAACATTTCAGGATTTCTATTCCTGGGCATACCCAGGTCATGCCACATGATTTCTTCAAACTTTCCTGCGTTAAGACACGTATTTACTAGTGTTTTTACTAGTGCCGGCGCTGGCACATTGCTGGATTGGGATAGGTGTGACTGATGTGATTGGCGGCATTCACGGCAGCATACACGGAAGAATAACGGGGGGTGAAGGCTGCGTGGAATACAGCAGAGTTCACGAAAACGGCTCCGCGAAATGTTCGGATAACGGCCTCTGTATCTGTATGTTTTATCTTTCGCAATCCCTTGTAATGGGTAGGAACTCTGATATAATAATGAAATTGTCTGCTTAGCAAAGGGTGTGGAGGAACGAGTCTCTTCAAAAACTGTACTTTGCTGCATCGGGCGCTCAGAGTACCAAAATATGAGTGTCTGATCTTAGCATATGTAAGAAATTCTGTGTTAGGAATCTGTTTGATTCTCTACAATCTGCTAAAGTCCTAACACTAATATCTGTCATTAAATCTTTTGCTCTGTAAAGTCTATTTTTAGTCCACAGGAGAAGTCCAGGGGAGACATTAGGGTTCCCAAAAAGAGGCAGCATACCTGTGTGGGTAGTGGTGAGGCCTCTCTCTAGGCTCAACCTTTCCCCATGATCTCAAGCAGTGGGAGATAGTGGGCAGGATGTTATTCATATCTGGTTTGGCCTTTTTGGGGACTCATAGTAGGGCTGAGCTATTTGAGAAATCTGTACGGTCATTTTCTTATTCTACTCATATTACTGGGTGAGGTGCTGCATGCAACGCCGTTAATTTAACAATCTGTGAGGCATGATTGTAGCTCTGAAGATATGGTACTGCCAGGACTCCTTCCGCCCGGGGTCTAATCAACACTTTTCAGTTTATTCTGGGTTACTTCCCTTTCCAGACACAAGTGAACATATTTGTTTGAAGATTGAACGGGTCTTTAGCTCTAACAGGGAATGCTCTGAACAAACATAGAATTTTGAGAAGGAGGGTCATCTTAAGGGCATTGGGATTAGTACCTTGCCCTCATGCCACACCATAAGTTGGAAGGGGAAATCCCCAGAGGTACTTTACTCCCTTGGTGCGGAGTTGCAAGTTGTTTGGTTTAAACTCCATGCTGTGAGCTAGAGTAGTGGGGGGAGAGGTCAGCATAAATTTCCAGGGTCTTTGTATAGAGTCTTATTATATTGCAGCTTTGAGGTGGTCTTCCTTTAGCCAATAGTAATGGAATCTTATAATTGTATCCAGGGGACTGTCTGCATTCTTGAGGCGCATAAACTATGGCTAAAAAAACACACTGTCTACTATACAGTATATGAGAGAAAACATTGTGAAAATAATAAGATTTTGTCTGATTATATTGATGTGGTTTTTTGGCACTGGTTTTGTCCCAGTTTTGCAGGTATAGGACTTTTAAAACAATTTTTTTTTTATATAAATATGATCTCTTTGGTAGAAAAAGCCAATAATGAAATAAGGTAAAATGTGCAATGGTATGTACATAAATGAGCAGCCTAGGTGAGACACATTTTCTTTATCTGCTGTCAATGTCTGTATTTCTATGATATTAAACTGTGCCCATTGCTGCTATAGACTTTTATAATATATTTTACAGAGCAACCTTCATCCTCTCATCTATTCCCCAGTTCCGTGACCTGCCAAGTGAGAAACGGTGATAAATCTTCTGTCCATCCATCACTAAGAGGTGACATCCCTATATCTCTCATTGAATACACGAGCGAAGCAGTAACACACGTGCTTTCTCCCTGCTACTACTACGATCCTGCCAGGCTACACGGCAGTCTGCGCCTTCATAGGGTCCTACAGTCTGTGCAAAGTCACTAACCAATGCAAAATCAGCGCATGTCAAACTCAATCTCAGCTGCGCTTCTCTGCGCCACTAACCTCAAATTTCTCCATCAGCGTTTAAAAAAAGTTTTTTTCATTTTCATTGATTTTTATCACGTAGAAATGGATCGCGCTGGACTTACAGATATGAATGATAATGTTTCTGGGCACCACAAAATCAATTAAAACAGCATCAAAATTGTCCCTGGTTCAGCTTGGAATAAACCCTAGAAATACAAAAAGGATTCCCCGCTTCAGCGTGTGATGTGTATAGTGAGGTGGTCACTAGGTAAGGTAAGTATATACGAACACGAGGGCAGGAAACCTAGTTTGCGAGCACTCTATCACAATGAGTACTTGAGGAAATGATTAAAATTCAATTGTAATGTCTATAAACAAATATAAAATACAGAGTATTCAAAAAATATTAAATAGAAACAACATCTGTAGTGACCCGGATCGAAATAGGAGCACCCTAAAAATGCTCTCGATCTAGTACTAAGGTGTGTTAATTAAGACTTGTAAGGTCTTAGTGTATACCTATATACTGTGTATAGGACGGCCGTATGGTTCAGGCACGAGTGGTGAGGCTAGATAATCTCTCACTAAATCCCTATGTGTGGTGACAGGGTATTGACAAAACACTGTAATGTAGATAGTGCAATACTATAGAGCAGTGGCCCCCAACTCCAGTCCTCAAAGACCACTAACCATGCAGGTTTTAAGGCAATCCTCTCATTAGCACAGGTGGCCCAATTACATTCCCCTCCCCAGAAACACTCATAATCCCACCCCCAGACCACACCACCAGCCACCATACGCCCCACCCCAGACAACACCAGACTCCCACCACCCCAGACACACACCACCTCCACAGAAGCCCAGACACACTCCAGACTGCCCATGCTCCCAACACACTCTATTACTCCCCAGCCCTAGACACACGCCAGGACGGCACCAGCCAGTCAGCACAGCCCCAACAACGCACCAGAGGAAGCCCAGCCCAAGACCAAACGCCAGACGCCCAGCCAGAAACGAGGCAAGGCGCCCTCCCCATGACACACCATAAAACTCAGGACGGACCGAGGACAAAACTGAAAAAACAGAAAGAAGAAAAAAAAAAAAGTAACAAAAAAAAAAGAAGAAAAAAAAGAGAAAAAAGAAAAAGAGGGAAAAAATAAATCAAGTAAGAGAGCAGAAAAAAAAGCAAGAAAAAAATGGACACGAAAAAACGAGATGAAACGAAAAGAAGAGAAAAAGGAGAGAAAAAAAAAAGAGGGACAAAGAGAACAAAAAAAAGAAAGAAAAAAAGTAGAGAGAAAAAAAGACAAAAAAAAGAGAGAGAAAGAAAAAAAAGAAAGAACAAAGAGAGAAAAATAAAAGAAAGAGAAAACGAGAGAAAAAAGGAGATGAAAAAAAAAGAAAAGAAAAAAGGAAAAGAGAAGAGAAAAAAAAGAGAAGTTAAAAAATGTGAGAGAGAAAAGAACCGAATAAAAAGCGGAGAGAAATCAGAGAGAGACAAGTATGAACAAAGAGACGAACAAAGCAGTCAGATCGCCCACACCTCACTAAACCCGCTCGACCCCACTCAAGAACCACGATCTCAACCACATCACTCAAAAAGCACCGAACGCAAAACACTCTCTCCCCTCCTCAACCAATTATAGCCCCCCCCCAATAGTACCAATCCCATCTACCCACCCCCGCTCACACCCTAGACACTAGATCTTTCCCACCACTCTCCCCCCCTCTCCCCCCCTCTCCCCTCCTCTCCCCCCTCCCCACTAAACTAGTGACCGTTGAAACTACAGTATTGTAAAAGTGCTTGGGACAAACCACTGAACAGCACAGAGAGGGGGGTGAGGGGGGAGCGGGGGTGGGGGAACTAGTAACTCTACTTCACAACTGAAAAACAAACCCCCTCAGTAACACAGCGGGAATCCCTCCGCGCGCCACTCACTGCGTATTACTGAGACATGTCCACATATTCATTCATCGCTGCCTCGTTATTTATGTTAATATCAGATCCCCCCCCCCCCCTGTGTGTGCAGTGCAATGAGCCGAGCGTTCCCGTAACCCGGGGCAACCAACCCGCAGGGACAAGGATATCCAACCCGGGGCAACAACCAGGGGCAACCAACCCGGGGCAACCAACCAGGGGCAACAACCCGCAGGGCAAGGTTATCCAACCCGGGGTAACAGCTGCGCCCGGGGGCTCTGCATATCAGCGCTGCTGCGCCCGGGGGCTCTGCATATCAGCGCTGCGCCTGCATTCTGTATTATTAGTATTATTATTATTAGTATTAGTATTAGTATTAGTATTATTATTAGTATTATTATTAGTATTAGTATTAGTATTAGTATAATGATACTACACGCGCAGGCGCCGCGGCAGCGCAGAGATTATACATATTATACATCCAATTTTTCATGCAATTCACTTTTTTAGAGATTTTTTTTTGCATATTGCACGAGAGCTGCAGCTATAAAGGGGCCATCCCGCTAACCTGGATATTAGCAAAAATAATCTGTGCAAAGATCTGTTCTTGCACAACGATTTCTTTATCTTAATGCTTAGTTTTTATTTAATTTGCAATGGAAGCGGCAGATTTTCACACATTTGATTACAATTTCCTTTTAGAATAAACTAATGCATAATTTTAGTTGTAAAGTATTTTTCTTTTAATCAAACCTACATTATAAGTGATACATGTAATTAAATATGTAGATTTTCGTACTGCTTTTTATTTTTATATATATATATATATTCTTTTTGGGGGTAGTGCTGAGAAGGCAAGATGGCGGGGAATATAGGATGTAGGGATCCTCGGAGTTATGTGGTTATAAAACCTCTGCCCATCCCAAGCCAAAAGGGATTAAAAATCCAGGCCAGAAGTCCCATACATTATAACTGCTGGGAACCCTCCAGGGAACAAGTGTTTAGGGCTAACTACCAGCGCAGGCAGGAGCAGCTGTCACAGCAGGGGTACAACTCGCTGACCTGCAAGCCCTACCAAGATCTAGGACAACCGCTGTACTTCGAGGCGAAGAAACTCATCCTCCACTCGTTGGGACAAGATGAACGGGTAAAAGTCACCTCTTTCATTATCATTTTCTCATTCAGTTTTCTTTTTGCTATTCATTTATTTATCGGAGTACAAACCAAGTAGCAAAGTATTCACAGTAACGAGAAACATTTATAAAACTATTTATATTTAAAACATTATTATTAATAAAGTGTTTTGAGTAATGACCTCAAGTTATTAGGCTAAATAGTCGGAACATACTACCTAGACCTATTTTCTAATACGGTACAGGCGGTCCTCGGTTATCCCATGGAATCTGTCCTGGAAAGTAACGTTGGATGGTGAAAGTGTATTAAAGTGAGTCCCATGTTAATCAGCGGCGGTGAGCGTCGGACAAGGCATTCCGGCGTCGGAAAATGTCCCCATAGGATTGCACTGTGACGCGTCGGATATGCCGTCCTTTGTAAAGTGAAACGACGGATAGCGGGGACGCCTGTACTGTGTTACTGTAAATACCCAATCCGTAGTGTACCAGGGTACAGTCTAGTACAGTTATAGCAAACCTTATGGTTGGCAGCACCGGCCCACCCGCTGGTCGTGCGCAGGGATGCCACCATTCCGGGTTTGACCCGGAGACTACGGATGTGGCCACATATCTCTGGGCTACGGGTTTACCTTCTATACCTCCTGGTGGCGGAAGTGGCATCCTCTGGCGCCCTCCCGGCATCTCCCACTGCAACTCTTGTCAATATGGCTGCACGGCGTCAAATGGTGCTGCATTACCATGTCAACGGGACGCTGCATGGCATCACAGCATCACGTGATGCCCGTTGCCGTGACAACACTGCTACGTGACGTCATGTGGCGCCACGTTACCATGACAACATGGCGTCAAGTTATGCCTCGGCGTCATAAGGTGTCCTGTTGTCATGGCAACTTGACGCTGTGTGACATTGTGACGTCACGTAGCGTCTTGTCCTGGCAACGCGGCACCATTTGACGCCGCACAGCCATATTGATGGGAGTTGCAGGGGGAGATGTCCGAAGGATATCAGAGGGTGCCGGGACACGCCACCGCTGAAGGTAAGCGCTAAATGTAAAATGTTATCTCCGGGTTAGCCTTCAGTAGAAGGTGGAAATCCTGGTCTTGCGGGGGTTCTGATCCGGACGCGTGGACACACTACAGCACTGTCATAGCAGACACTGTTCCGGAGCCACGGATTTTTGCGGTTTAAGCCGTGGCTCCGGGACAGTAAGTCTCGCTACATCTGTATGTTATTATTATAATATTATTTTGTTTTAAATTATTATTATTTTTGTTATTGGTTTTGTCTTTACATTATATCTCCATTGTACTGTGGTACAGAATATGTTTGCACATTTATAAATAAATGCAGATGATAACATGCCATATTAATAATGTCATTCGTATTCTACATTTCTATGATGTATATTTGTGTTTATTTGTCCCTGAGACTATATATTTTTATTAAGGACTTCAAGTGAGTCAAGTTAGAAGGTGAGATAAATATGTAGCAGGCTTCATTATTCTCCTTTGGTGGGATATGTTATACAGCGGTATCGGCCGTATTTGTAAAAGATCACGTTGTCGTTGGCTCTTCTGTATTCCACGCAGTATTCATTTTGCATTCCTGTGTTCAGGCCGCATTCACGCCACCCGGCTGATCCGCGGTTGGTCTGTTTAATTTAATGGTTTCGGATTTAATTGGGTGCAATTCTTTGCGTATCCGCCAGGTGGCAGAAATTCATGAATTGTAATGAATGGTCATGTGTACAGTACTTGCGCTGCGGTGTCAACGTGCAGGTATAGAATATATTCTGCACCAATACTGCCATTGAATCCTCTGGTAACTCTGGTATTCTGCATTATAATGGGATTTGTTGTCGGCGCTGCAGACGGGGTGAGTGTCAGGACAATTGCCCACGGACCCTGAGGTCCGAACCCTTTCAAATGTACTAAATAGTTTGCAAACTAAAATCTGAACAGTTCTCACATCTCTAGTTGTTATCACGTTGAACAATGAAGCTGCCTACATCTGTAGCTAGTCCGCGAAAGCAATCGTGAAGTAAGATGAAAGTATTTCCAAAAAGTCACTAGATACAATTGGTGCACTGCTAGAGAGAGGACAGGGCTCAAAAAGGGGTGTGCCAGAGCCTGTTTCAGAAGAGGAAGGGGATGTAACTTTGTAAATGGTTGCTATCGAAACAAAAAATGACTTGTTACATTATAATACATTAAAAATCTAATTCAGAATTTAAAAAAAAGAAAAAATGCTACAAGTATTTTCTCATAGTACAGAACTGATTTATTTAAAAAAAATATAAAAAAACACATGTAGGATATTGCTTGGACTGCAGTTTTAATATGCTGCAGTATGTTCATTCATATTCATAAAAGATGGGATTTTCACATCCCGAAGATAAAATACAAACTCCAAAAGATGCCAAGTGAAAAGGGGAGCGATATGTCCATGTGACAAAGTGACAAACTGATTGATAGAATTTGATGCGTGTAATAATCAGTCCTGTTTCTTCTGTGTGGGAAAAAACTGGCATTTGCACAAAACCTCACACCGCCTAGTGTACAAGATTTAGAATATTTTGTGCTGGACGTGAAGAGCCAGGAGTATATTACAATCAAAGCATCTTTTAGGATAGATTAGTGTTGTGTGCTTGACTTGGTGATATTGTGATGAACCATAGTGAAATGCACTAAAGCTGAGCTAGGGCTGGTGGGATCTAAATGAAATGACAATCTGATTTCTCCATGGAGCAGGAGTTATTGCAAGCAATCGTTATTGCGCACTTTATGTCACATTGGGGGATATTTTTAGACCTTTTCTTCCACCTCAGAAAACAAGCATGGTGCATTGTGTAATGATGCTTAATATCTATATTCGAAACCTACCTCGACGTGCTCTTCATAGAGAGTACACCTGGAAATGCTATCTGCCCACGGAGGACTTCTACATTAGAAATGAGCAGGAACATTTAGAAATATTTTATTTTAAGCCGTTCTGAAAAACACAGAGTTACCGTACTATTGTTGTCCCAACGACCTTGGAAATCTTATAACTAATATTGAAAATAAACACGGCATTACATGCTGGTGTGCATGAAATAGTCTAGTTGTTGCCAGTCATATGATGGTGGAGCTTTATAAGACAGTGTGGGCTTATTTTTCACTACTAGAGGAGTTCTAAAGGGATACACTGGCGACACACTTTATTCGAGCTTGGCTAGTCCCACGAATTCGGGTATACCCGGGTGTATTGAGGTTTGTGACTGTTTTCTGCCCGAGTGCATTGAGTTATTTTCCAAGCAGGGATTGAAGCATTTTATTCCCTCTGGCTGCAATACTGCACAGTATATATATATAAACTGCATTACAATTCATGAATTTATGCCATCTGGTAGACACGCGAAGCATTGCAGCCTATTAAATCCTAATCATTATCATTTAACAGATCAGCCGCCCATCAGCCAGGCATGAACCCAGGCTGGGAAGGCAAATGCAACGGGGCTTGTCAGAGGTCAGGAGTGGCGCATTCCAGGTATCTGCCAGGTACATACCGGGTATTTGCTCGAATAAAGTGTGTCGGTGCAGTATGTGTCAAGGGTCCAAAATCGACATTGTGATGTGAAGGCTACCTTAACCCCATCAGTGCCGTAATGACGTACTGTGTACATCAACAAAAGTGCTACCCCAGGGACCTTTACAACATACACCATATGTTATTGGCCTTTGCTCGTTTAGGGGCAATATGCAATTGGCGCTTGATCGCGTATCACACAAAAAAGTGCCCGCACACCCCCTGCCTGTCCCATGAAGCTGGAAACGCTACGAAGAGCGGTCACGTGATGCGGAAGTGACCACTAAGAGGGTTAAACGCACCCGATGCGTACTAGCTTAGGGCACAACCGGGGCTGCAAGCCTTGTGCACCCCAAACCGGGGCTGCAAGCCTTGTGCACCCCAAACCGGGGCTGCAAGCCTTGTGCACCCCAAACCGGGGCTGCAAGCCTTGTGCACCCCAATCCCCACTGTACAGCTGGCAGGTCATTTCATCTTGGCGCTTAGACTAGAATTCTATTCCCTCTCACACCGGCTCGGGCTAAATACTCTTTTACCTATTATTATTTGCATTACATCCAATATCAAGTACTGGCGCATGTATCAATAACATCTGTGAGAATAACACACTCCTCCTGACCATAACGAGTCCCCAGCACACTATGCCAATACATGGTCCTTTTATAAAAAAATATACCAGCAACCTAAGAAGGGTCTGTCAAGCAATAGGGTTTATACGCCCACGCCGGACACTGCCCCCTATTCATTTTGCTTAAATCTCAGGCTTCAGACACGAGTAATTATATACTTTTTCTGCTTCTCCATCTCAATTTCAATCTGATATTGAGTCAGTGATATTTCTCATTAACATTGACTCCGTCACTGCCCAATTTTACACTTAGTTTTTGTAATAGGTCACATTTTTGTTTATACTGTTCCAATTCAAGTGATTATTTGTATCTTCTGCTGATTCATTGGGATATAAAGTGTGTGCATATTTTGAGCCTTGCATTTATTTTACCCAATTATCAACTAAAAGTGCCTTTTTATTGAGTCCATATTACGACTTTATAGCGATTTTGTGGGGTTTCTTGTTTTAGTTTTTTGCCTTTGATACTATTACGCCTGTTGGCACCTTTTCATATTTGTTACCTCATTGATTAACTGTAGCGAGAGCTTATCTTCCTGTGTGGAAATTGCTTCTGTATATATCACTAGGAAATGTCTCATTTTCATGGGTATTTTGCCTATTTCTAAGTCGAGTGAGCTGAAAATATATCACGCTTAGTACTGCCTTGTATCAAATTCATTTTCCAGGGGAGGTTTTCAAAGTGGTGACATTTGGGTGATTGATGCATTTTTTACCCAAATCTGACACCTATGAGTATTTTTAAATACGTTTTTTGAGTTGGTTCATAAACACGGTGAGCAGAGAGTTGGGAGGGGGTGATTTCTTCTGCCTGCTCCCTTTAGGCTGATGTCGCTGTGTTCAGCAAGAGTTTGTACAGGCAGAGCCCCCCTTTTTACCCTTCCCCTATCTTTAATGGGTCTCTGATAAGGGCAGGGTGGGTTAAGGGTAAAGAAAACACATGATTTACAAACACTTCCCCATTCAGGGGTCCGTAGGAAATTCAACTTGTAATTAATTCCCCCAAAAATTAAAGCAGTCAAATCTTTGCTTGTATGCATGGTAAGATATATTTAGGGAAACCAATTAGACTGTTAAATAGTTTACAAATGGTGGTTTTCTTGCAATTTTAAAGTAGCAATCCCACTGAATATATATATACTTAACATGTGATGGTTATAATATATATATATCTATATCTATATATAATATATAGATATATATATATATATATATATATATTATATATATAAATGTAATACAACTGTAATGCTCATCTGCATGTCTTAGGCAGGTCTGCACAACCCGCCTTCCCCATTATCACCAGCATACACACTTCCACTGCAGCAAGGGATTCTGGGAATGACATGCATGAGCACACAGTGCCACTTTTTGCTTCAAAAACCATTTTTTCATGTTCCCTATAGGCTTAAGCTTGCTGCATGGTCACAGCTTTGAGCACAGCCAGAGTTAAGGTGCATACCCAGACAACCACCCACAGGCAGCCGTTTCGACCTTAATGGGTCTCATCAGTGTGGGGTTGGTTAACTGTGTATGCAGAGAATCTAAAGGATGGGGTTTACCATACTGAGTTAAGTTATGGTGAGTAAAAAAAGTGACACATATATATATATATATCATCACATGTTAATTTATGGTGGGTGAAAAAGGCAACAAGAAACCTCCACCGTATAGCATATAGCAAATATAGCAAATTCTCAGGCTGTGCTTAAAAACTGTGTGAACAACGAGCATTAGCTTATATGGATTTCAAGCAAAAAGTGACACGGTGTGCTCATTTGCATGTCATTTCCCAGAATCCCCTGCTGCAGTGGAATCACTGTATGCTAGGTGATAATGGTGAAAGGCAGGGTTGCAGACCTGTCTAAGACATGTGAATGTGCTCACAAGTGATCTTTTTATTTGCTATATACTGTATGTTTGTATATCTATATATATATATATATATATATATATATATATATCGCTCATTGATTAACTGTACGAGGCTTATCTTCCGTGTGGAAATTCTTCTGTTAATAACTAGGAAATGCTCATTTTCATGGGTATTTTGCCTATTGTCTAAGTCGAGTGAGCTGAAAATATATCACGCTTAGTCACTACTGTCCTTGTATCAATCATTCATTTTCCAGGGAGGTTTCAAAGTTGTGTACATTGGGTTATTGAGCATTTTTTACCCATACTGACACCTAGATATTTTTAAATACGTTTTTTGAGTGTGTTCATAACACGGTGACAGAGAGTTGGGAAGGGGGGTGTTTTTCTCTGCCTCTCCCTTGTAGGCTGATGTCGCTGTGTCAGCAAGAGTTTGTACAGGCAGCCCCCCTTTTACACCCTTCCCCTATCTTTAATGGGTCTCTGATAAGGGCAGGGTGGGTTAAGGGTAAAGAAAACACATGATTTACAAACACTTCCCCATTCAATGGGTCCGTAGGAATTCCACTTGTAATTATTCCCCCCAAATTAAAGCAGTCAATCTTTGCTTGTATGCATGGTAAGGATATATTTAGGGAAACCAATTAGACTTTAAATAGTTAACAAATGGTGGTTTTCTTGCAATTTTAAAGTACAATCCCACTGAATTATATTACTTAACATGTGATTATATATATCTATTAATATATCTATTCTATATATATTATATCATATATATATTATATAATATATATATATATATAATGTAATACAACTGTATGCTCATCTGCATGTCTTAGGCGTCTGCAACCCCGCCTTTCCCCATTATCACCAGCATACAGCACTACTTCCACTGCAGCAAGGATTCTGGGAATGACATGCAAATGAGCACACAGTGCCACTTTTTGCTTCAAAACCATTTTTTTTACATGTTCCCTATAGGCTTAAGCTCTGCTGCATGGTCAAGCTTTGAGCACAGCCAGAGTTAGGTGCATACCCAACAACCACCCACAGCAGCCGTGCCGACTCTGGGTGCATCATTGGGGGTTGGTTAACTGTGTATGCAGATAAATCTAAAGGATGGGGGTTTACCTCACGTGATTAAGTTATGGTTGAGTAAAAAGTGACACATATATATATATATATCATCACATGTTAATTTATGTGTTGTGAAAAAGGCAACAAGAAACCTCCACCGTATAGCATATAGCAAATATAGCAAATTCTCAGGCTGTGCTTAAAAACTGTGTGAACAACGGCATTAGCTTTGGATTTCAAGCAAAAAGTGACACGTGGTGCTCATTTGCATGTCATTTCCCAGAATCCCTGCTGCAGTGGAATCACTGTAGGCTAGGTGATAATGGTGAGGCGGGTTGCAGGACCTTGTCTCAAGACTGTGAATGTGCTCACAAGTGATCTTTTTATTGTTGCTATATACTGTATGTTTGTATTCATCTATATATAAGTATATTATATATATATATCACTGTGTATGTATATATGCATGCATGCCTAATGTGCTTGTAGAAGGGTAGGATAGGCCGCAATTGCTGTTAGAGAGGTAGGATAGGCCGCATTTGCTATGTTAGAAAGTAGACAGTGCCTGCAATGTGCTGTGTTAGAAGAGGTAGGATAAGGCCTGCAATGTGCTGTGTTTAGGAAGAGTAGTAATAGGCCTGCATTGCTGTGTTAGAAGAGGTAGGTAATAGGCCTGCAATGTGCTGTTTAGAAGAGGTAGGATAGGCCTGCAATGTGCTGTGTTAAAGAGGAGGATAGACTGCCTGCAATGTGCTGTGTTAAAGAGGAGGATAGGCCTGCAATGTGCTGTGTTTAGAAGAGGTAGGATAGGCCGCAGTTGCTGTGTTAGAAGGTAGGATAGGCCGCAATGTGCTGTGTTAGAAGAGGTTAGGATAGGCCTTCAAGTGCTGTGTTAGAAGAGGTAGATGGCCCTGCAATGTGCTGTGTTAGAAGAGGTAGATAGCCTGCATTGTGTGTTAGAAGAGTAGGATAGGCCTGCAATGTGCGTGTTTAGAAGGGTAGATAGGCCTGCAAATGTGCTTGTTTGTAGGAGAGGTAGGTAGGCCTGCATGTGCTGTGTTAGGAGAGGTAGGATAGGCCTGCAATGTGCTGTGTTAGGAAGAGGATAGGCCTGCAATGTTGCTGTGTTAGAAGAGGTAGGAAGGCCTGCAATGTGCTGTGTTAGGAGAGGTAGGATAGGCTCAAGTGCTTGTGCGAGGATGGTGCTGTGTTAGACAGGGGCAATGGTACTGCAGACCGTGCGGAGGTGTCCGCGCGATGAGTGAACAGACTGACAAGGCAGTGTTCGCGTCCATGCGGAGTGCGGGCGCGCGTTGTGCAAGAAATCAGTTGAAACTGATTTCTTGGCACGACAGGCTGGTCACGTGACCGTTCGCCAATGAGGGCGAACCAGCTCCGTGACGTCACAGCCCCCCCCCCCCCCCCCCCCCCGCCACTGCCCCTGACCACCCACCCGCTTTCCTCAGCCTCAAGCGCGCCTCCGCCCGGCGGATTCACCCTGAACGATCTAAGGCTCTTTCCTAGCTTTTATATTTGAAAAGCTCCCTGAAAACCTACCTCTTTAGGAAAGTGTGACATGGCCCCTGTCTCAAAAGGCTCCAAATAGGAAGCCTGATCTGACGGATGAGTCCATCAATGGATAGGTGACCAGATTTTGAAAATGAAAACCCGGACTTTTTTTTTTTTTACATAACGTTTATTTATTGTAGTACACTTAACTTACGACCATTAGTCTTTGTTACATAGTTGTGTGTGTGTGTGTTGACCTCACTAATCGAACAAAAAAAACCCAGATGTGAATATTCTTGACCCCTTAACCAGTTCTTGGATGCCCCCTCTTCACAATTCTAAAGCAGCTGGGATCTTACCTGATCGCAGTCCCTCAGGTACTATACTGGAGGGGAGGTGTCCCCTACCTGTCTTTTCGAGGTCTCCCGTGTGAAACTGAGTCAGATCTGGAAGAAAGAAGGGTAGGTCCTTCGTTGTAGGTATAACGGCAGTTAAAATAAGACAGGAAGGGTGAGAGCGAGCGAGAGAGGGTGATGGACAGAGAGAGGAGGGTGAGAGACAGATAGAGAGAGGGTGAGAGACAGAGGAGAGAGGGTGAGAGACGAGAAGACAGAACAGACAGAGAGAGAGGGGTGAGAGACAAGAGAGACAGAGACAGAACAGACGAGAGAGAGAGGGTGAGAACAGAGAGAGACAGTATACAGACAGAGAGAGACAGAGACAGAAGACAAGAGACAAGACCAGAGACGAGAGAGAGAGACAGAGAGAGATAGGGTGGAGAGACAGAGATGAGAAGGGTGAAGAGACTAGAGAGAGAGGGTGAGAGAGACAGAGAATAGGGTAGAAGCAGAGACAGAGAGGGTGAGAGAGACAAGACCAGAGAGGTGAGAGAGACAGAGACGAGAGGGTGAGATAGACAGATCACAGAAGAGGGTGAGCGGACAGATACGAGAGTGAGAGAGACAGAGACAGAGAGTGTGAGAGAGACGAGACGAGAGGGTGGAGAGAGCAGAGACAGAGAGGGTGAGAGAGACAGAACAAGAGGGTGATAGAGACGAGACAGAGAGTGGTGAGAGAGACAGCATACAAGAGGGTGAGAGAGACGAGGACAGAGAGGGTGAAGGAGACAGATGATAGAGAGACAGATCGATAGGTGAGAGAGACAGAGACAGAGAGGGTGAGAGAGACAGGACAGAGAGGTGAGAGCCAGAGACAGAGGGGTGAGAGAGACAGAGACAGAGAGGGGTTAAGAGACAGAGACAGAGTGGTTAGGAGGAGACAGAGAGTGGGTGAGAGACAAGATCGTGGGGTGAGAGGAGACAGAGAGTGGGTGAGAGAGACAGAGAGTGGTGAGAGAGACAGAGAGTGGGTGAGAGATACAGAGAGTGGGTGAGAGTTACAGACAGTGGGTGAGAGTTACAGACAGTGGGTGAGAGTACAGAGAGTGGGGGAGAGACGAGAGTGGTTAGATAGACGAGAGGTTGGGTGAGAGGACAAAGTGGGTGAGAGAGACAGAGATGGTGATAGAGACAGAGAGTGGGTGAGAGAGACAGAGAGTGGGGTGCTAGAGACAGAGAGTGGTGAGAGAGACAGAGGTGGTGAAGAGACGAAGAGTGGGTGAAGAGACATAGAGAGTGGTGAGAGAGACAAGAGTGGGTGAGAGAGACAGAGAGTGGTGGAGAGAAGACAGGAGAGTGGGTATAGACAGAGATTGGTGAGAGAGACAGAGAGTGGGTTAGAGAGACACGAGTGGGTGACAGAGAGACAGAGAGTGGTGAACAGAGAGAGAGTGGGACAAGAGACAATATTGGTGACAGATAGAGAGTGTGTGACTGATAAGGTGACAGAGAGAGAGAGGGTGACACAGAGAAGAGAGAGAGGTGACGAGACTGAGCAGAGGTGACAGAGACATAGAGAGTGTACATAGACAGTGAGAGGTGACATAGACCAGAGAGAGGTGACAGAGCCAGAGAGATGTTTACAGAGACAGAGAGAGGGTTGACAGAGATGCAGAGATCAGGGTGACAGAGACAGAGAGAGGGTGACAGAGACAGATAAGGGTGCAGATAAGAGATAGGGAAGAGAGAGATTGCCGAGAGACAGAGAGAGGTGAGACAAAGATTTTAAGAGACGAGAGATGGTGATGAGAGACAAAGAGGTATAGAGACAAAATGTAAGAACATAGAGGGTGAGAGAGACAGAGAGAGGTGAGAGAGACAGAGAGAGGGTGAGAGGACCGAAGAGAGGGTGAGATAGACATAGAGAGGGTTATGAAGCAGAGAGAGGGTGAGAGAACAGAGAGGTGAGAGAGACAGAAGAGGATGTTCAGAGAGACCAGAGGTGACAGAGAGACCCAGGAGGGTGACAGAGAGAATATGGTGAGACCGAAAAGCGTGGACAGAGAGAGAGCGTGACAGAAGAGATAGCGAGCGAATGTAGATACGCAGATAGTAGGACCAGAGAGAGAGAGCGGTTGACGAGATAAGTGACATGAGGAGTGACAGAGGTACAGAGAGAGAGAGAGGGGTGACACAGAGAGAGAGGATGAAGGAGAGTTCACTGAAAGATAGAAGAGAGTTTAGATGCCAAGTATAGAGTATACCGATATTCGAGACCAAGAAGAGAGAGAGGGTGACACAGAGCAAGAGAAAGAGAGGGAAATGTGCAGAGAGATAGAGAGAGGGTGCACAGATAGAGAGATGAGGAGGGTACCCGAGAGTATGAGAGGGATGACACAGAGAGGAGAGAGAGGAGCCTAGAGGTGAAAGAGTTACAGAGAGAGGAGAGATGGGACAGGGAGTAAGAGAGTGAGGGGTGACACAGAGAGAGAGAGCAAGAGAAGGGTACAGATAGAGAGAGGAGTAGAGGGGGGTGTACCAACAGAGTAGAGAGATGAGAAGAGAGAGAGTTGTGGTTTTGACCCGGAGAGAGCGGGTGACCAGAGAGAGAGAGAAGAGATAGGGGGGTGCACACAGAGAGAAGAGAGTGACCAGATGAGAGAGAGGATGACACAAGTAGTAGAGAGAGGGTGACAAGAGAGAGAGAGAGGGATCCAGAGAGAGAGAGAGAGTGACACACAGAGAGAGAGTGTGACCCCGATATATCGAGAGAGGTGACCAGAGAGGAGAGGGTGACACGAGAGATAGAGAGGGTGACCACATAGAGAGAGAGGGATGGACACAACAGAGAGATGAGATGACCAAGAAGCTAATGATGATTACAGAGAGAGAGAGAGAGTGGGTGACAGAGAGAGAGAGAGGGTGACAGAGAGAGAGAGAGGGTGACAGAGAGAGAGAGAGGGTGACAGAGAGAGAGAGAGGGTGACAGAGAGAGAGAGAGAAGGTGACAGAGGGTGAGAGAGACAGAGGGTGAGAGAGACAGAGGGTGAGAGAGACAGAGGGTGAGAGAGAGAGAGGGACAGAAAGGGAGAGGGACAGAGAGGGAGAGGGACAGAGAGGGAGAGGGTGAGAGGGGGAGGGAGACAGACACGGGTACACACACACTGGCACACACACACACACTGGTACACACACACACACACTGGTACACACACACACACACACACACGTAACTATGTAACAAGGACTAATGGTAGTAAAGTATAAGTGTACTACAATAAATAAACTTTTATGTAAAAAAAAAAAGTGTCCCGGTTTTTCATTTTCAAAATCTGGTCACCCTATGTTGAACCAATGTTTTATCACAGTGGTTCTCAAACTGTGGTCCCTGAATCCCTTGAATTTTGCTTCAGGCATCAACGCCAGTGTGTAGCTTCTTGTATCACTGACAGTAAGTCGGGGCTGAACGTTGATTTGTGACTTGCTGATTTTCAGACATTGGTTTTATGAATACATTGAGTATATAAGTACACATGGGGATCTTCACACTATTATTAACACTGAAGTGTTTTCTGGCAGAAGAGAAGGTTTGAGAACTGTTAAAATAAATTCTAGCATAAAAGAATAAGCAAACCTTCAGGTAAACAATAAACATTAATCTAACATTGTACAGTTCAGTTTAACTAAACACTAAATCCATATCGGGATAAATACATTTTCTAAATGAAATAATCAGAAATGATTGTTCAGCTAAGAACTATGTATGCTTAGAACATTAGGGTAACTATTCCAACATGAATAATGAGTAACTATTTTACTGAAGTCCTGATGGGGCAATTTATTGATATTAGCCAAATTAGATAAGCAATGTATTATTTTGTGTATAAAAGGAATAGATGTAGTTTTCCATTTATTTAATAATATTCATCTTTTAATTATTTTTTACATCCACCTCCAAACAGATGGCATTTTTTTATATGGTAAAAGGAGGCGACATATCAATAACTTTACAATTCACAAATATATTTTCAAGCATAATTGCAGTAGTGCCTGTCTAAAGTAAAAACAGTTTTTGGTACCTGAGGCTCGGAGAGATACAGGACCGTGTTTATTATTATTATTATTATAATTATTGTTTATTTGTGAAGCGCCAACATATTCCGCAGCGTGGTACAGAGTTATGTAAATTACACAAACAAAACAGTTACATACAGGCGTGGATAAACATGCAGAAACAGATACACAGAGGTAATGAGGGCCCTGCTCCTGAGAGCTTACAATGAGGGACAATATTGAAACATGAAGGTAAGGTAGATGCTCATTGTAGGATAAGGTGCGGCTCATGTTAGAATATGGCCCAGCCCGACGGCCGAAGCCATTAAGGTTTGGGGGGGTGAGGGTTTTGGAATGTTAGATAGGGGGAAGATTGGTCCAGCCACACAGCTAGTCCCAACGGGGTTGGAGGCTGAGGGGAGTTGGATGTTTACTATGCAGTTTTCTGCCATAAAACATGACTTGAATAGGCTAAAGGGTGTCTTCCAGTTTCAGAAGCCTTATCGCTGAAGATTGCTTGTGACTTCTCCAATTAATGGAATGTGACTTTCCAGACAGTAACAAACACTGAAGAAGAGAGATGTTAGATTACTCTCCCTTGGTTGCTCTTCCCAGTATAGAGAGATCTCTGGTTTCCATTTGAGTGCCTCCGCAACAAAGCAATAGTCCTTTCTGTACATCTTAAAGTACTGTACCACTGTGCACGATGGAGTCTTACTTAATGCACCAAGTACTCATTGTGACTAGTACTTTTTCCATCTTGCATTTATAACACATGACTAAATGGACTTTATTATAACTGATATAAAACATCTGAAATTATTCTTCAGTGTCCAGCATGTACTTTAGCTTCTATTTATGAGTTAATGGGTTTTCCTATAAATGTTACACAACATCCCCTGACATTATTCTTCCGTGCTCAGCTTGTACTTTAGTTTCTATTTTAGTCTCTGAAAATGAGATGCAGAAACATTTTTGATTTCATAAAGTGGAAGGAAAAAATAGCAGAGTGAGGTGCCATCTGAATGTCTTTATTGGCTCCAATCATATTTATGACAAGAAGCACTAGAGTAATTCTCCAGGGTTTTAATTAGCACATGATAGCCATGACTTTGTGAATAACTACGTACACCTCACCTTCATTATACTAATGATTTAATTTTCTTTAGACCTGTTGAGGAGTGTTTCCTTCTAGATTGTAATGTGTGCTGACATGCATTTAACTCCTATAGTGTTAGAAAGTACGCTTCAGCAACTCTCTGTCAACATTACTAAAATTGAAAAGGTTAAATCTCTTCTACTTCAAGTCACAGTATTACAATAAGATCATTTGGTCTGTTCATAAAGTGACTAATGTCTCCACCATAAAACTTTTGTTGATTTTATGAGCAGAACATGAGCATGCATATCTATTTAGGTAACTATTGAGAATTATATGCAAATAGACTGATTTTGTAATTATTTATTTGAAGCACGGCCAGTCAGCAAGGCATATTGCAGTTGCACTGAAGTAAAAGCAGAATCCTCTGTTTTATAAGCTTACCCAATATATATTATAATTCTTCGTAATTAGCTGGAGGTTCTGAGCTTCAGCCAATGGGAGACAGGCCGTGAAGCTGTTACAGAGAGCAATTGCGTGGCTGGAGTAGGCTAGGAGGCGGGTAACGATGGTCTGTAAACAGGAAGAGGTCAGGGCTGGCAGGAAGCAGGTAGAGATGGTCAGTAAACTGGCAGAGGTCATGGCTGGCGGGAAGCAGGTAGGGATGGTCAGTAAACAGGCAGAGGTCAGGGCCGGCGTGAAGCAGGTAGGGATGGTCAGTAAACTGGCAGAGGTCAGGGCTGGTGGGAAGCAGGTAGGGATGGTCAGTAAACAGGCAGAGGTCGGGGCTGGCAGGAAGCAGGTAGAGATGGTCAGTAAACTGGCAGAGGTCAGGGCTGGCGGGAAGCAGGTAGGGATGGTCAGTAAACAGGCAGAGGTCGGGGCTGGCAGGAAGCAGGTAGGGATGGTCAGTAAACAGGCAGAGGTAAGGCCTGCGGGAAGCAGGTAGGGATGGTCAGTAAACAGGCAGAGGTCGGGGCTGGCAGGAAGCAGGTAGGGATGGTCAGTAAACAGGCAGAGGTCAAGGCTGGCAGGAAGCAGGTAGGGATGGTCAGTAAACAGGCAGAGGGTCAGGGCTGGCAGGAAGCAGGTAGGGATGGTCAGTAAACAGGCAGAGGTCAGGGCTGGCAGGAAGCAGGTAGGGATGGTCAGTAAACAGGCAGAGGTCTCTGCGGACTTTGACTGCATGAACCGAAAGTGGACTGTGCGTAGAGGTGAAACAGAGGACGCTTGATGGGAACAAAAGTGGAGCTGTTTCTCCCCCTGTCTAAATGGCACCAGCCAAGCAGACCACATGGAGCCCCGAACCAGATAGCGCCGACTGAGCGGGTCCTCCTATGATTGGCCAGTTCATATCTCCTGCCCACGCTGATATCACTCTGTTTCAAACTCACGGGGCTTTTTTTGATCATTTGACCCCTTTCCAGTTACCTTTTCATGTATCTGTCCAGGGTTTTTCAATCCCCGTTGTTGTGTTCCCCATACAATAAACCCAAAGTGTATTATACTCCTTGTGCTGGCTAGGGTGAGCTGTGTCTCAGGTAGCCCTAGGTTGAGCTGTGTCTCAGGTAGCCCTAGGGTGAGCTGTGTCTCAGGTAGCCGTAGCGTGAGCTGTGCCTCAGGTAGCCCTAGGGGCTGGTATAGGGTTGAGCCTACTCTAAAGGGCTTTGGTGGCAGCGGATCCCTTAGAGCAGGGGTGCACAAACTATTGGCACTGCACCCCCCTGCCTGCTCCACCCAGTGCTTGTGCCACCCTACCTTGTTTTCCGGCTTCAAATGATGTCGCGGGGTCATGTGACATCACACCGTGACCCTGCGTCGTCATTTGACACCGCATTGGCATGGTGATGGGTCATGTGATGTCACATCACATGGTCCTGCGGCATCACCACGCTTCTGAATCCCGGTAATTTTAGAGTTGCCGAGGCCTCACACGATCCCCCGGCATTAAATGCCTTGGGGAAGAGCGCAGGGCCTCTGCAACCGCCTGCTCCCCCCAGTTTGCGCACCCCTGCCTTAGAGATCTGGGCACAGATCGGGGACCTCTGGTAGTGAAGCAAACCATGTTACGTGACACACAATTTTTTAAGGACTTCCACTGAGTCAAAATATATTTGAAAGGGTTCAGCAGTTCTTTGGTTTTCTTTCAAACGATTGTTGGTGGTCCCGAGGTTCAACAAAGTATCCGGGCGCTCCTCCTTCTCTTACTGTGCACCCCAAAACTGGAACAGTCTACCAGAGACTCTCAGAGCCGCCACCAGTCTTAAGTTCTTTCAAAACAAAAGCTGTCTCACATTTTAATCTGGTCTGTAACTGTTGTATACGCCTAAAAGATAAAATATGTTAAACTGTTCATGCAATGTCTTTATACATCATATACAGCCCTGTTCACTTAATGTAACCATGTATTGTTATCATAACTCTGTGCCCAGGACATACTTAAAAACGAGCGGTAACTCTCCAAGTATCACCTCCTGGTAACACATTGTATAAATAAAATAAATAATAAGCCCTGTTACACGATACGTTGCGCTACCAAGAAGCTAGGAAATGAATTTAATATAACATTAGAAAATACTGTGAAGTAGTAACATTTCTCAGATTGCTAAACATTAACAAACACTGCCAGCGCGTGTTGCCACGGAGACGCTTTTGGCTTAATTCAAGTAGCTCGCTTTGCTTTTCCTAACCTCAGAGGTTTGGGTTTTATTTTCTTAATATGTAAATTGTAAAGTATCCTAATTATCTTTCTCAAGTGTTAATCAAGCTGCTCGGCCGTGCTGTTGTTTCTTTTGAGTACACGCAAATACACAGCTTGGTCTGTTTTCGTGAAGGATACAGTAACAACGTATGCTCACAAAGGATACAGTTAGTCTCATCTTCTTTTCATCCTTGTGTCTTTGCTCACAGCAATCGTCTGAATGTTACATGCGGGAGAAGTCCCTTTTAATATAGACCCGTAAGATTCTAAAGCAGAGCTCTTCAGATCAGAAATCAGAATCAGAAAACCGTTAGGAATAGAAGGGCCATAGTTAGGGTGACCAGATGTCCAAGTTTAGCCGGGACAGTCGCGGTTTTTAGGGCTCTGGTCCGACTTTTTCAGGTGCTGTCCCAGTTTTTTGGTCCTCCTGGCGAGCGCCGACTGCGCATGCAAGAAGAGCGTTTGCTGACTGCACATGCTCGATCGGCACTTGTCGGCTGCTGTTGCGCACACACGATCGGCACTTGCTGACTGCGCAAGCTCCCATAGCGCATGCACATGAGCGCCATTCACGCATGTGCAGTCGGCAAGTACGCATGCGCGAGAGCAGCCGGCAAGTACCGATCGTGCATGCACAGTTGGCAAGCACTCTCAGCACATGTGTGACATTTGTCCCGGTATTTGCCGGGACCGATATGGTCACCCATAGCCATTTTTGCTTATTGCAAATAATGACCATTCTCCAATGGCGTGCAACATATGCGAGGATTAGTGTACCACCAATCCTCTAATTTCCTAATTTCCTGATGTATAGTACATGATCGGTCATAAGACATGCGTGTCCTATAGTGTTAAGGCAGATCCATACTGCTGCAGACCTCGCAGAGGTGTCTGCGTGGGGTGTGATCACATTGCCTAAAGGCATTGATCGCGCCCATAGACCGTGAGAGCGCAAGCGGGAGTTGGGCGCGCATTGCACAAGAAATCAGTTGATTTCTTGGTGCGACAGGCAGGTCACGTGAGCCCCTAGGCACATCCCCCAAGGCGCGTCCACCATGGACACTAAGCGCACCCGCTTCACGTGGGTGACGTCACAGCCTTCGCATGCTTCCGTGCGGGCGAAAGCGGTATGGCTTGAGCCTTAGAAAACACGCTTCAGCAACTCTCTGTAAACATTACAAACATTGAAAAGGTTAAATCTCTTCTACTTCAAGTCAATCTCACAATAAGATCATTTGATCTGTTCATAAAGTGAGTAATGTCTCCACCATAAGGCCGAGTCCATGGTGCAGGCACACACGCTGCAGCGCATGGCCTCGCGCGCGCCTGTCAGCCGAGCGATCTGTGTACTTCAGATCCTCGCAATGGGGAGTCGTGTCGGCGACGTGGCCGATGACGTCACGGAGCTGGTTCGTCCTCATTGGGCGAACCGCCCTGTGACCTGGCCTCAGCGCACGTGCCCTCTATGGCCGCCCTCATTGAGGCACGCAGTCATGCTAACCATGGACGCGGCCTATAGCTTTTGGTGGATGAAAGTAATAAAAGTCATTAAATTAGTGAGTCCCTACCAACAGCTAAAAGGCGGCGACATCAAATTTGTGAGTATTTGGTTTCGTATTTTGGACTTGCTTAACGGAGGTACTAGAGTTCCAGTAAATTGGCAACATTTGCAAGATTGAGACATATTTGGCCATATCGCTCGGATGTGCAGACCCGGGATTAGTTTTCATCTAATAAAAGCCTTTCTCGCATGGTCGGCACATGCCGAAAGTGCTCTCAGAGCACAGTGACCTTCATACTGTATATCTGAGCGACCAGGCTCTTTCCACACGGATACGCACTTCTCGCAGAAACTAGAGAAGGCCCCTAAATATATATTTATTTTTAATATATATTCTTAATATATTTTTTATATTGAAATATTTTAAAATGTTAAAACATTTTTTTTGTGTGAAGATTGTATACCATATATTATATATTGTACATCTCAGATTGGAGTCTGTCGTGGTGCATTTTCTGTTGAAACTGAAATACTTCATCACTGGTTACAATCACACTAGTACAGAGATATTGTATTTTTATTGTAAGACTAATTATGTTTATTTAATTTGTTCTTCCAATTGAGAGCTCAACTAGTCTAAATATCGGTTAGTTTTCAAACATGTTGATTATTCTATTTATTCATACTGTTTATCGCAAATAAAAATAACACGTTGTGAGCACTTTCGCATGTCTCACACAGGTCTGCACCCCCTCCCTTTCCCCATAATTTCTTAGCATACAGTGCTTGCACTGAAGCCGGGGATTCTGGGTAATGACATGCAAATGAGCACACAGTGTCATCTTTTGCTTCAAATCATTTGTAACATGGATCCCTGTAAGCTTATGCCTGCCACATTATTTATTTTTATTTATAAAATGTGTTACCAGGAAGTAATACAGTGAGAGTTACCTCTCGTTTTCACGCATGTCCTGGGCATGGAGTTAGGATGACAAATAATACATGGTTACAAATACAGTTACATAAGTGAACAGGGTATACATTATATACAAGACATTGCATGAACAGTTTAACATATTTTATCTTTTAGGCGTATGTAACAGTTACAGACCAGATTAAAATGTGAGACAGTTTTAGTTTTGAAAGAACTTAGCCTGGTGGCGGCTGTGAGAGTTTCCGGTAGATTGTTCCAGTTTTGGGGTGCACGGCAAGAGAAGGAGGAGCGGCCGGATACTTTGTTGAACCTTGGGACCATGAACAGTCTTTTGGAGTCAGATCTCAGATAAGTGCTGCATGTGGTAGGGGTGAGGAGCTTGTTCAGATAGGCGGGTAGCTTGCCCAGAAAGTATTTGAAGGCAAGAGAGGAAAGATGAACTTTGCGCCTAGACTTAAGTGATGACCAATCTAGTTCTTTCAGCATTTCGCAGTGATGGGTGCTGTAGTTGCATTGGAGAACAAAATGGCATATTGAGTTGTAGAGGATACCAAGTGTGCTAAGGTGGGTTTGGGGTGCTGAGCATTACAAAGCTTTCCAGCACTACCTGGGTTAAAGAAG
The DNA here is from genome assembly GCA_036426205.1 of Ascaphus truei. Classification (NCBI taxonomy): domain Eukaryota; kingdom Metazoa; phylum Chordata; class Amphibia; order Anura; family Ascaphidae; genus Ascaphus; species Ascaphus truei. The sequence continues at coordinate 165,704 of CM071584.1, forward strand.
TGCAGAGCCAGTAACCCTACTCACAGACAGCCTTTTTGATCTTTTCGGTCTCATCAGTATGAGGCTGGTTCTGCTGGATTTGCTTAAGTCTATTGAATAATTCATTCTGCTTTCTCCCATTGAAAGTGGTAGGAACAGTATAACACAGTGAGTTGTATCAATGTAACAGCTGAATGTATCTTGCCCAGGAAGACCATCTCTTTGATGCAGCAGACCCACATTTTAGACCTTTCAAAAAATACTTTTCTTGTAGTCCTCTTCATTTGCTTGTATACAGTGTCACCCTAATCACATTGCTGTTACGTCCCACTGTAGTTATTCATTCCACAGAGATATTAAAGGTGCAATCCCTGTTACTATATTTTGCTATACATATTTATGCCGCCTTATAGTTAAACCGTTACATAGTTCACCCGCTTGTTACTTTTATCATCCATGATGGGTGATATTTTCTCTGTAGGAAACAATGGGTTGGGTTCAATGGGGGTTATTCATTAAATCGCGATATCACCGATAACCCCCAATTCGTTTAATATGAGTTGTGCGTGCCATCACAATTCAGAGACAAAACTTTATTGGGTATAGGTATTTGGACAGGCCTAGCCCTGTAAGCTGAATAGTGGCACAGACCGCTACAGAAATGACCGTGAACCTTCACCCAATGGCGTAAATGAAAGAGACGTCCTTCCCCTTCCACTCAGGTTATTATCATGGATCTTCAAGCAGGAGGGTTTAGTAGCCAGAATGGGAGAACATGGTGGGCCATGTTGCATGCCAGTTCTTGTAAGAGCTGAGTTAGCGTGACGTTATGCTTTATGTACATCAAAGCTCAGTAATCATGTTTTCGGGAGATAACGGGCATCGCATTAACTATAACAGACATTCATTATATGCAAAAGAGGCATTCTTCCTAAAGCAGAGGGAGAGTCCCATTTTGCTAGAGTACCACACGACTTGTATACCTCCCTAAACACTCCTTTATGCAACATGTGGAGAGATACCTGTGAACAAGCCGCTACCTGGGAAAATATGCTAATTAGTAGTTGCAAAGTACTCTTGCAAAATAGGACTCTATCTCCTCTCCAAACACATGTTTCAGGGTCTGAACGGGAGTAATGCCACCATGTTATTTAAAGCTAGAGCAAGGGCGTGCAACTGTAACTCAACCTGATGGTAAGCCTGTGCTAATGCAACAACGGCTCTTGTCTTGGCATATTCTGTCATTCGCTTTGTTAGTTACGCTTTAACCTCAGGGACAATACCGTCCATTACTGATTTTGGTAACCGAGCTCTATGCAGAAAGTGGAGCAGTCTGTCAAAACATACTTCTATGCACATTTTTATTATGTCATTACATCACCCCACTGTGTTATGTATTATGCCACACGGTAGGGACCTTGATTTATCGCAATTTGGTAGATGAAGTCCGTAAACCGTTTACGTTTGTATTTTACTGCAACAGCTGGAATGCCAACAGCTGGAATGCCAACAGCTGGAATGCCAACAGCTGGAATGCCAACAGCTGGAATGCCAACAGCTGGAATGCCAACAGCTGGAATGCCAACAGCTGGAATGCCAACCAGTAAGATCTGAGAAACCACAGAGCTAGTATTACCAAACAAAAGGCACTGTTAATGCAGAATTGTGAAGGTTGAAAGAAATAGCATGAACACAGTATAATGTCTTGCCATTTCTTGTCAGATGGAATGACCTTTCCAATAGATTAACGTTGTACCATTTCCACAGAAGGGGAGCGAGGACGCAGTGTATTTTTAGCACGCTGAACTCCAGTTAATTAGACTGCTGTAGGACTGTAACCGTTTACATTAAGTGCTCAGGTAAGGGCAGCAGAGGTTGACAGCTAATGTGTAACTATAGGGGGAAAACCGCTTTTGACTTTGCAAGCGTTCAGAACACAGAAGGGCCCTTTGCACATTCATGGTGCTTAATTGTCCTTCACAGTTTGATACAAACAAACAATTGCAGTAAACGTGTTTAAAGTAGAAAGCCTTGCTGATAATTTTCACTTTTTGCAGTAAACGTGTTTAAAGTAGAAAGCCTTGCTGATAATTTTAGTTTTGAATGTTTCTCCCACTTTTTGCAGTAAACGTGTTTAAAGTAGAAAGCCTTGCTGATAATTTTAGTTTTGAATGTTTCTCCCACTTTTTGCAGTAAACGTGTTTAAAGTAGAAAGCCTTGCTGATAATTTCGTTTTGAATGGTTCTCCCACTGTTTGCCAGTTAATCAGCGTTGTGTTTAAAGTAGAAAGCCTTGCTGATAATTTTAGTTTTGAATGTTTCTCCCACTTTTTGCAGTAGTCGTCAGATATAAACATCAGGATATTTTGTACATTTATACAAATAGATTGTACTAAACAAGCCTCGTGTTATAGATTTGCATTTCAATCCTCTAACCATATATATATTCTGCAGTGGTTAACTAAAACCTTGGGTTAACCTAGATAGCTGTAAACTAAACTCCACTAATTTTAGATGTATAATATATCCTATTTCTTCTCAAATATATACCTTGGATATTGACGACTCTTTCAAGAACTTATCCTTGAAATAGAAATACACCCCCCTGCTTCAATTCATTTTAATGTTGCTGAATCTGTTTAATCTGATCAGTTCATTTAGTCACGTCAGTGTCGTCAACCAAAAGAATAAGAAATATCCTAAAATATGCTAATAATAATAATGTTTGTTTATAATGTGCACTTATAATGAATGTAAATTTCAACTTACCTGACTATGCTCCACAGCAGTTTCGTACGTTGACGTTTTCCTAATAATTACCCCGTTTTATTCATTTTCTCCCTTTTACTTCCATTTTTTTGGCATTGTTTATAATGTCAAATTCCTCTCCTGACAACATACAAGAGTTCCAAAAATCACTTGTGCTCTATGTGTAATACACACTGTGTGATGTATTATCAACACTACGCAAATCTGTCACCTTGTACTTTGATTATTTGAAGTCTCTGTATTATTTGTACAAATTGATGGAACTGTTTGCATGCTGAAAACTTTTTTTAAATAAAGGAGAGAAGGGAATATATATATATAAAGCAGAAAATAGCCGTGTTAGTCCAGTTGCGATAGTGCAGAATAAATGAGTTCTTCAGTATTAGGTGATACCTTTTTTATTGGACTAACAATTTATGTCATAGGACAAGCTTTCGAGAGTTCTCCTCTCTTCTTCAGGTCGAACAATACTGATATACAAAGGATTCAATGGCTAAAACAGTGTGGAGAGAGTGGAAAAAAACAAAAACAAAAACAACATATATTTACTGTAGATAAGGTAGGGTGTTAAGTGTTTGAAGCCAGGGTACAGTGTCAAAGAAAGGTGGGGAGGGGGAGTGATACTGGGGGGGGGGGGGAGAAAGTGTGGATAAGAATAGAGGCAAGCAGGATGATTACAGACAATTTTGATAGGGTGTGAAAAAGAAAAAGCGAAAAAGCGCCCGATCCTAGTGCATTATCACTAAAAAATGTTTAATATTTTCCAACAATCACGATTAAAAACTCACAAACATAGATGTAATCAGGCGTTTTATGAGATACATACTCATGCCCCAATCATATTGATGTAACTCTACTCCTCTGCATATTGCTATCAGCTTCACAGTTATATACAGTATATGTTATTTATACATGTAGCCATGCTGTAAAATGGCTGCAGTCATCTCTACTGCTGACAGTAAGGCCTGGTAAGTTATGGGCATGCCAGCAGTAATCACCCTGGTGAGGTGCCCTATGTATGGATGGGAGTGGTCACAGGCTCTGACTCCACGGTTAGTGATGTCAGAGTTGTGTCAGCCCCCCGAGGATCCATAAGGCACAGCACTGATCAAAAGTTAGGCATTAGAGGGAGAGAGTGTGTTTGCTGAGTTATAGAGGAGTTAAGAAGCTGTTGGAAGGACAGTGTTTGGAACTGTGACCAGGGACCTGGTCACAGGGAGATATCCCTGCGGGAATAGGGAATCCCTACATTAGGAGGACTATACCTTTCAAAGGGAAGTATAGTGAACAATGGAGGGCTAAATTCACCCATTGTGGAGGGCAGCTGGCCCACCATACTAATAAAGATGACTCTGTTGAAGTATACTCTCGTGTGTAAGTGTGGAGTAATTGCACAGAGAGAAGCACCACAGAGGAGTTCCTCACCAGGACCATCCACAAGCTCAAGCTGGGATCCTGATGAGGTGGAGGCGCTGCACTGGATCTAGGTAGGACTCAAGCACACTACCTCAGTTGCCTGTCTGGGTTGGCAAATCCCCACACACCATCATGCGGGAGACTCAGGAGTCCTGTTGCCAACAGGTGCACCACCAGACATCACACTGTAATGGGGACTGGTTAGACCACAGGGGCCAATATCAGATTGGGTGGGTCGGGCCAGTCCAGAAAACCCGTTACATACAAGTCATTGGCTTTATCAGTTAAAAGGTGTAATATTACAATTTGTTATTAGATCACAATTTACATTGCACGAGCTCCTATTGTAACGCGTAGCTCACCACAAACGAAGCGCGACCGCGGTGCTGAGGTTGGGAATTGGTTAACGTCGACCCACAGCCACGCGGGCGCGCCTAGAATGTAGAGTAGTCGTTCAAGCCAGGTCAGGGTTATAGATTTGAGAGTTGTATAAGTACTTGCCAGGTCTGGAGTGGAGAGTTGCGGATCGTCGGAGTGCGTAGCCAAGTTCAGGATAGGAGACTAGCGGATAGTTGGAGTACTTAGCCAAGGTCAGGACTGGAGACAGGAGAATGGTCGTTCGTAGCCGGATCAGGAGAGGAGAGGTGCGGAATCCAAGAGACAAGCAAGGTCAGGCAACAAGAGGTTAATCAGCAAGGCAAGGTCACAGGAACTGGAATGCAGCAAGGCACGGCGGTGTCACACTAGACTATGCTCAGCAAGGAATGAGAGCAGACTCAAGGTGTATATATATATATGCCCTTGATACTTTTTGATATCTTTCCGGCTCCACTCTTGAGATTGAAGTCGGTTTTGGTTGCAGTGTGATTTCTCACACTTTTTTACTGCATTTTGTCATCCTATTCATTCTATCTGTGGTTACAGAGTTGCACTATATATTTTCTCTGTTTTATTCCTCATGCACCCATCGGTGACCTGCGCTCCCTGATTTCCAACAAATCAAGGTATATAAAGGCAGAGCCTCCAATAGCCAGCCAGGGCGGAACCAGGAAGTAAGCACCGATAGGCTGCTGGTGCACACAGGTGTGCCCTATGATGCAGTAGTCTGTTGCAAAGATAATAAACGTTTTTAATCTTTGACATCTGGTGAGCTGAGGGTGCTTTTTGGACGCTGCAGTCTTTTGCCAATCCACATTTCTTACGTGCCCTATGATGCAGCCTAATCGGGGATAGGGGCAGAACCGCTCGCGCGCCGACCCGCGCGGGTCACGGAGGTCAGGGGGTGGAGCCTGGAGTGCGCTTCACTCCCACACCGGTTCTGGATGTCCTTAGAGCAAGAAGAGGCGGGAACAATTGCGCGCCAACCCGCGCGTGTCACAGAGGTCAGGGAGTAGAGCCCAAAGCTGGCATCACTCCCACACCGGTCCTGTCCATCACCAGAGCGGGTCGGGGTTTGGACCGCGCGTCAGCAGGAAGGCTGGACGAACGTACCCGTCGTGCGTCAGAGCGGGGGGCGGGGATCGAATCCGCGGACGGGGAATCAGGCCACGCAAGATCCGTCACGGAAGGTTTGTTGAGGTGAGGAGACAGTCTGCGACTGCCAGGATGGCGAATCTTCACAACAAGTGGTTGTCCAAATGGCGGTCAACAGGCTTTATGTGGCCCCAAGTTCTGAAAAAAGGCAGGTAATATAGAAAGTAGTAGCGTTTATGGAAAACTGCAGCTTATTAAAAACGATTACTAATTAGCTGTCATTGCAGCAAACATTGAGCCTAATTTTTTTTTTTAAGCCTTTACACTTTGATCTCACAAATAGCAGTGAAATTAAAATGTTAGCACCGCACATCGCTATTTCTGGAATTTGGAGCCAATTAAAAGTTTGGCGCTACAGAGTTGTTAGCAGCTGGTTTGAAAATATGATGGTGACTATGTTTAATGTCTTTGACAATCATACACCTGTTTGTAATAATTACTTATGCCTAATTGTTGCTCTTAATTGCATTCAAAATTTAACTTTTAGGAGACTGACCTCAGTCTGCAAAAACTGAGCCTGGCAGAAGGAGCACCTGCAGCCAGTATTTTGGTCATTAGAGGGATATCTGTATTAATACTGTATGTATTTTAGACTCTAGATCAGCCTGAATAAACGCCAAAATGTCCATGTTGATATGAGTTGTTAGGCGGTACCTCTGGAGCGCAATGAGACCTTTGGCCGTGGCCATATGCGCGTGCCGCCGGAGTGGCGGGCACAGGACTAGGAGCGCCGGGCAGCCAAAGTGCATTGAAAAGTACAGCGGCAACCTGCCCGGCGGTGAGTAGTAGAGGTGGCGGTGGCGTTTTGGTCGCAGGCAAAAGTACTAGATCGCCTCCGGAGAACATTATCAGCAGGCATGCCAAATACATTAACCCAAGCTCTATAATTTCTACTACGATTTTCTTTCTTCCCCAGAGTCTGGGTCTATTCTCTGGAATAATCTGCACATCGATCAAGCAGCAATTATAGCCATGGCTCAAGGTGCTTTAGGCTACGCGTATAGTGACGGCGACATCAGGCTACGGTCGCTGGAAAAAATCTAATTGAGATGACTTCCAGTGATCGCGACCAAGCCGTCGCTCCGTCGCGTCGCGCTTACTATAAGCGCAGCCTAACGTTCCAAATGCCAGGTTTTTACTGTGTAGTCTGATTAGTGCCTGGTCCCTAGAGGCTCATAAATACAAATATTCTGAATATTTACTAAGGACAAGAAGGTTTCTGACATTAAGATCAGCCGATAATCCGACTCTAAATTAGACGCTAAAACACGACAGATGCTATAGTTAACTCGTGTACGCCCGTATTAGCTGATTTAAATACATTAGGAATAGACACGTCTGCAAAAATATATATTTTTAAAAATACCGTTTTTTTTTTTTAAAACGCATTAATAAACAGATTTAAGCCCTTAAATATTTTACTGCATATGTACACTTTGGTGCTAGGAGGGACTGCCCCTTCTTCAAGTTAATAAGCTTAACTGATACTAGTGTTGAGTAGTGTTCAAATCGGTCATAACGGCTTTAGTCAAACTTTTGTGCTAGAAAATGAATTGTTAATTAATTATTGTTCTAGAAAATGTATTATTCAAACCTAAAAAGCACTATGCCAGTGCTACTGCATAAGATTCCTTCCAGCAAAACATATAAAAGCTAGCGCATTGTTATTATATCACCTTAATGTGCTGTATGTGTCTTGTGGCCAGGAAGGTGTATTATGGAGTAGCACTTAGTAAACATTGGTACAATAAGTTTCAGTGTTAGTGTAAGTGTTACATTTGACACGATTGCTGTTTTAGCAGCAGCGGAAGACGTTACCTGGCCAGGCACCGCTTAGTAAAATCCTCTTTATGTGAATGTAATGGTTTCTGCCTTATTCTGTAGTTGTGCTTAACTCCACGTTGCAAATACCCAATGACTGATGTTCCCCACATGTAGGGCATCTAAACTCTGTGGAATGACATAGAACAAGGATTATATTTTTCTCTGCTTGTTGAAGCTGAGACATGTGAGTTGATTATTTGATGCATATTATTCTGTGGCTACTTGCATTATTTACAATACCATCTTCATTTTGTCCATTTTGCAAATATTCTGAATATTTAGTAAGAATATTGGGACGGAGTTCACATTACTCTGTTTCCAAAATAAATCATGCTTTAAGGCTGAGCATTTGATGGACTTGGGCAAGGAACCCGTGTTTGTAAGAAGGATAGCTGTGACTTTGAATACCGCTGAGCTATGAAATTGAAAATTATTAGTACACAAAGTATGCTACTGTACACTTTTACAGTTCTGACATAAAATTTGTTACCCAGTCAAAGTGAAGGTCAAAACAAGAGGATGTCTGCAGGACAGTTTCAAATACGGACCTTCGCTAAGAAGCTGCATATTTTCAGTGATTTCTCATGCCTCAGGAAGTTAAAGCATTTTTTGTATTGTATTGTATTGTATGTCTTTATTTATATAGCGCCATTAATGTACATAGTGCTTCACAGTAGTAATACATGTAAGGTGTAAGGTACAGTAGATGGCTTTCTGTGGGTGCAATAGGAAAGCTTTATAAGGGGATATGTTCTGCATCAGACATTGCAAACTAGAGCATTGCTCCAAAAACATGCACAGATTGTGTCCTTTCAACCGTGCGTCAATGTATCTTGTATCTTGCTTTGCTCCAGTTTTCGCCGCTTATGCCATTGACCGTTTTGGGAAACGGTAATAAAGGAGTTGGAGGAAGAGATAATATAAGAGGTCAACTAAATGCACCAGGCCTAGGTGCCGTTAACCTCTGTTCCCAAGCGTTTGCTGGAGAATATAGGAAACATATTCCGCCAGCACACAATGATGAAAAATGTTACTTCACGTTATGGAGCAATTTGCAACTTGATTTCAACCCCCCTGGTTTTTATGTCTTATGTGCAAAGGCTTTATTCAAAGGCTTTATTCTATCCTGTATGGATTTGGCTTTTTGTGATAAACATAGCTATGGAAATCCTATAATACACATTGATTTCATTTGCACCCCGCTGTCGGCAGATGTCAGCAAGTGGACGTTGGAAGAATGTTCATACTTGCAGAGGGCGTCATGGCAATTATATTAAGTGCGCCAAACACTGATCAAATATCTGCATCTGTGGCAATTTTGTGAGCAGCTATATACGTATGAATCTTGCTCCTTACAATTGCAGAGGCTAATGACACCTAAACCAGGTAGATTTATTTGTTGCAAAGATCGAGGGAAACTGCACCCGTAATAGACACAAGTCCTACTATAACCCTTCTCACAACAAGGCGCAAACGGAGCAAAAAAGTACAGCATAGCATCTTAAAGCTGCAGACCAAGCAATATCCTACATATGTTCTGTTTTAATAAATCAGTTCTGTACTATGAGAAAATACTTCTAGCATTTTAAAAAAAACAACTCTGAATTACATTTTTAATGTATTATAATGTAACAAGCATTTTTTTGTTTCTAAAGAAACCATTTACAAAGTCACATCCCCTTCCTCTTCTGAAACAGACTTTGGCACGCCCCTTTTTGAGCCCTGCCCTCTCTCTAGCAGTGCACCAATTGTATCTACTGGCTGCCTGGTCACATGATCTTCCCCACAGAACTTTGAAGCTTTGGTCCTCTTCTGCTGCACCGACAGCCATTTAGTGAACCTGCGAACAGAATCTTCGCCGATTGATCACAGGAGAACGGATCGATCGGTAACTTAGCTAATTACTTATCATTGTTCGAATTGTATTGATGCATTTATTAACGTATTAAAGAAGGAAAAAATAAAATGGGGGAAAAAAGGCAGCTTAGACGGCTGCTTTATTACGTTGACAGTCAAAAAAAGACTTTTGTGGCGGTTTTGTAGCAATGCTCCAGCTTGCGACACTTGGTACATTCCCCAGATATTTAAGGTTCTCTAACCCATAGCCCCATGTCCTTCTAGTTTTATCAGTAAATGTCAAGTCATACAACAACCTGGTTTTGGAACCTTCTGATGTGTCTGTACATCTCAATGTGTGACCCTGACAAAGACAACACTATGTGGTATTGTTTATTTGTTACTATGTATATCTGCTACCGATATAGTAAGACTTGTTGCCTCCGTGGCCGAAGACCAACAGGCTGAAATCTGCGGCCAGTTTGCGGTGCCCGAAAGCCGAGTTAATCGTCCCAAGCCAGACAGTCTGTACTAGCTACGCAAAGGAGTCACAGTGAGAAGCGGTCTCTCTCTGTCTCCCTGAGCAGCTCTTACTGCAATCCAATGCTTTATTATTTTTTTCAATACTGTATTGAGGAAGGGGGTCTGCGAGGTGAACCCCTTTAATTTTAGTTCCAGGGACCCCCTCCTTACAAAGATAAAGACCTCGGTAGGGGTTGCCGGTAGCCACTTCCACGCCACATGGGCCAGCTTGAATAGTGTCCACCCTTTCTTTTTTAACAAATCTATTGTATCTGCCATCACAGTCTCCTTGGTTAATGAATCGCACATTGTAACTGCCCTTACTGTAATAACCCTTTCCTTTCTAAAAAGATCACAAAAATAGGGGCACATGGAAAGAAACAAAAGCACAAGTTAATACATAATATTATTTTTATATATTAAAAATGGGGAACAAATAACACTAATATAAAAATGGATCTAATTGATCCTAAAGTCCAAAACACACACTGAGGATCAAGTTTCGTTTCCAAAACCTTAGACAAGAGAGTTCCCTGTTGTTATAAGAGAAGGGGCCCAGAAACCGTTGGTAAAGCTGAAACTCACACTCTCTCCCGTCAGTATCCTCGTGGTGTGTTAGGGCTGCAGCTACCGGATGTACGTCGTCACGGACGTCGCGTTGCTGCGTTGACGTCACCAACGTTGGACTTTAGGATCAATTAGATCCATTTTTATATTAGTGTTATTTGTTCACTATTTTTAATATATAAAAATAATATTGTGTATTAACCTGGGCTTTTGTTTCTTTCCCTGCGCCCCTATTTTTGTGTTTTTTTGTAACTGGTTATGCCCCGCTGATCACGGGAGATTGGAAGCAGCAGGGAAGAGCAAAGTTTAAAAGAAATCCAAGGGAGAGAAGAGGGACAGCACGCACTGTGTACTTCTTTCTAAAAAGGTGTCCACCCTTTCTTTTTTAACAAATCTATTGTATCTGCCATCACAGTGTCCTTGGTTAATGAATCGCACACTGTAACTGCCCTTACTGTAAAGAACCCTTTCCTTTGTTGCTGGTGAAATCTCCTTTCCTCCAACCTTAAGGGATGGCCCCGAGTCCTTTGTACTGCCCGCGGGATGAATAGTTCTTTTGAAAGCTCCCTGTACTGTCCCCGAATATATTTGTATATAGTTATAATATCCCCACCACAGTAATTACCCCCCCATAATACCCCCGCCCCCTCCCACACCCAAAATGCACCTGTCCCAGCTCTCGCCCCCCTTTCGTCGGCCATATCTGTAGGTCCGCAAGTTCTACCACTTAGATTTTCAAAGTACCGCCAATGACCATTTTCCTGATCCCATTTGTTGGTCAGACTTTGACATCTAAAAAACCCTGGCGTTTTTATTAAAACATTACAGGTCAATCCCTAACCATCTCTGCAGAAATGTTCACAAATATGTTTCATGTCACAAGTGGGGCATTTATAGGGCAAAACAAGTGCTCCAAATGTATCCATTTAAAAAAAAATCCTACTGTATATCTGTGGTATTTTTTTCTCGGATACATATGGTGCAGATTTTTTTGCCCCAGAATTGCACCACTGTTGCCTTAATACATAGGGGGTTATTGATGAAACTGTGATGGTGCCAATCGGGACACTATGACACTTTAAAATAATTACTGCGTCTGTAAAAACCCTCTGTGCTGCGTACGGCGCGCTATATTGTAATTGGGACGCGCTGAGTCCCATTAGGATACAAGCGCTATATGAAATAGTTATTAATATTATTATAATCTCCATACAACGTACAGCCTTTTTTTGCCAAAACAAGCATCCTATGAACAGTGGTCAAAGTAGTAGTCGTGTAACTAACTTCAAAAGATTCCACATTTATTTAACAATCAGGAAAAGCTTTTTATATAATATTTGAATACGATTTATGCAATATTTATGCTTACAAAGCAGAAAGGGAGAGATTGTTTAAAAAAATCTATTTTTATTTAATTAGTGGAAGAATGTTGCCAATAAGAAAGTAGTGGTACTCTGTGGTTGTAAATTAAAAAGTAATGGTACCTCATACCCCACACTACCCAAACACCCACCCCACACTACCCAAACACCCACTACACTAGCCCACACTCCCCAACCCCCCATACTCCCCCACTCTCCACTACTCTACCCCCGCACTACCCCACCCCCCCCACAACACTACCACCCCCCTCCCCCACTACTCCCCACACTTCAACCACTGCCTACGAATCATTTTCATCCACACTGTTATTCATGTTTTGTCATTTAATTTAAATTACAAATATACTGTGTAAAGCGCTAAACCTAATGCTATTACTACAGTGCTGTGCACTTACTAGGTGAGTTAAAATACAATAAAAAAGTGCTCGGCCCAGCACACACACAGCCGCCTAAGTCACTGGTAGTCCGCTCCGGTACCGCGTGTACCTCGCATGTATCCGGCGCTCTAGTGTGACGTCACTGTCTTCAGTAAGACTCGCGGCTGGGATGACTGGGACACTGCTCCTTAGGCTCCTCCCTACGCGTTTCGTGACGGGGAACGTCACTTCGTCAGGGGATTGTGGAGCCTCATCAATCCCATCCCCCCCCCCCCCCCGATGGGATCTAAGTCCTCCTTTGAAAGGTTGGAACTCGGGAACGGGATAATGCAAGAAGTAGGACCCAGGACACCCCTGCCACTTAAATGGCATGACGTACTGTGCCATGGGGGAGTCGCACTGGGTAGAGGTGTTCTCCGGTAGCGTGACCCCCACTCTCTCTTCTTCGCAAATCATTGTTCTGGGGGCTCACAGTGGGAAAGTTATCCTGGTAGCGTGTACCCAAACATCATTCACATATCTGTGCTAAGTTCTGTATTCATAGAGAATGTATATCGTGTATAATAATGTGATATCAATTATGTGAAGTGTTATCTTGTTATGTTCAGGTTTCATTAGACAGTGGTATCTGAAAATTCAGGACCCAAGCGGAGTCGTTGGGATTCCACCAGAGGGAGAGTGTAGCCAGGTCACCTGATGGCTACTATTCTGCCCTTGGGCTGGCAGTAAACCCTGGTACAATCAGGTTGCCAGTAGTTTCAATGGGGGTTTCCCCCTCCGAGGAGCTGCATTTGAGTGACAGCGGGAGGCGGTGACATCAGGCCTGGGCATGACCAATCATGAGCCAGACCTGGTGCCCTCCTCTTCGCAGTACTTAAAGGCAGGACCGCCCTAAATGTAATAGTGTCCTTCCCCTACTGAGGAAGGCAGGTCACACAACTGGGAGCCTGAGATTGGGGCCTTCCCTTGTGCTCTTCCCTCCGGGGGAGAGTGAGTGTCGACCATACCTCTGCCTCTGCTAGGGAGGTGGGGAAGAGCTCGGATGGCTGCGGGTGCCTTTGGCCTGTAGTGGCGGTCCAGGGACCATCCTTCAGTGAGAGCTGAGAGTACTGCATCGGGCAGAAGCCTGCCCTGTAACTGTGCTGTACAGAAGACAATAAACCGTTCGTGTTTGCAATATACCTCCTGCCTGGTGTGTGACCTTACTGGGGGGAAAGGTAATCATTCTACCGTGGGAGATCACCTTCAGTTCCTGGAGCCTACGGCAGATGGAGGCGCTGCACTGCTAAAGAGATATGTTGGGTATGAACCCCAGCAGCCTGGTCCTGTGTTCCTACTACCATCGGCGGACGACTCAGCCCTCCTGTTACCAGCAGGTATCATGCACCAAACACCGTAGTAATGGCCAAATCTCCCACCGGGTGGGGGAAACACCGTTACACATACAGTATATATATATATATATATATATATATATATATATATATTATAAGATATATCTAGACATGTGTATGTGCTCACAAGTGATATTCTTTATTGGTTATATGCTAACGGTGGAGGTTTTTTTTTCCTTTTTCACCCACCATAACTTAAAATGTGATATATTTATATAGTGTCAAAATGAGAGCTACTGATCGTGGCCAAATGTAAACAACAAAAGACAAAAATACCCAATGCTACATCCAATGTGACATAATATATAGTTACATCTTTATTTAGTTAACTTAGTTAAATATATTTAATTAAATTAACTTGAAATCCAATAAGAGCAAAAACAAAAAAATGGCATTGATATTTTGGTGAGTAACATTTAAGATAGATGTTTTAATGGTGGATTCATTCTATCCATCATCACACTTCTTTTTGGTTCAGCAACAAGGCGTCTGCAAATGTATAGAACGCGAGAAAAAGGGCCACCTTTGGGGAAGTATTTTGGAAGGTTTCATTTCTGAAAGACCATTAAGATGCTTCGGCAACGTTTCTTTTCTTAAAATATTTCTTATGATCTGAAAGATATTTAAATGATTTAAGATGGAGGGAGCCCATAAAGCAGATTTTTAGCATACATTTAAAATGGAATGCGCTCTCAGACCTTGTATCCCTGATAAATGGGAGCGGTGCTGCTTACACATAAACACCCTCTTAACGATGCTGCAGCGGGACAGGCGCCCATTTCTCCCACACAAAATGCTTCCATTTTTGTGTCTGTAGTAAAATATCTTCCTTAAAAATGAATGCTCCAATCTGGTGTCAATGAAACTGGTGACAGGGGAATTTGTTCTCCACGACAAATTGCTCAATTACTGTTCAGAGAGCGCGTCCTTCCCGAAGGGATGTGTATATTTGTTGGTGGCTCCGGTTAGTTGTTCTGCTTACTAGAAGCGGGTGAGTAAAGTACAGTACAGATCTATCACCGCACCAGGCCGGAGCCTTCATGTTTAGCTAACCGTGGGACAGGCAAATTGAGTTGTATGCAGTGGCGGATTTCACTTTCTGCCGCCTGTGGGCTGGGGGGCGGGCTTCCTCCTCAGCGTATGACAATGCGACGTCATATGATGCCGAGTTGTCAAGGCAACAGGCGGCACGCGGCATGTGACGCCACATTGTCATGACGACGTGATGCTGCAGGAGAGGACCTGCTACGGAAACGGTAAGCTTATAGTTCCGGCGACAGCGACGCAACATCGCGTCAAAACAAATGCATTGCCGCCGTCGCGTGCACTAATGGTAAGCGTGACACGACAGCGACGGCTTGGTCGCGATCGCTGGAAGTCATCTCAATTTGATTTTTCCAGCGATCACACCTTGATAAAGTCCCACGGGACGAAACGCGTTGGTGCGTGGGCTGTGTCCCTGTCCTCTGTATTCATGGAATAAACTACCCCCAGTTTTAGTCATGGAGTGGTGCCCTTTATTTTTCTATGAGTATTTTTCTTGTGGATTCCCTTACCAGCAGTGCTCCTTTGCTCTCATCATTCTTGTTCCAGCGACCACAGCCTGATGTCGCTGTCGCTGTCGCCGGCGCTATAATGTAGCCTAAGACACACACTCACACAAAAAAATTGTCCCCCCAAAAATTGCCACTCTACACTATGGCCTACTCAGCTTAATTGGAAATCCGCCACTGGTTGTATGTAATGCGTTGGAATTGGGATTAAAAGTCTGGCTCCGTTTTAAGATTCCTGTGCAGTTTGTTCAATGTCAGGTCCTATTCCGCACAATATTTTCCCTTCCATTGGAAATAACCATTAAGTTAAACTATATAAAAAACACATTCAACCAGGTTATTGTGTTCTGTTTCGATAGTGTCCGCATACAGAGTACTCCCCGTAGCAGCGTCGGGAATGCAGAGGGGTATGGCAGAGCAGGGGTGGGAAGCAGGGAGTAGGTATGGCAGAGCAGGGGTGGGGAAGCAGAAGGTAGGTATGGCAGAGCAGGGAGTAGGTATGGCAGAGAAGGGGTGGGGAAGCAGGGGGTAGGTATGGCAGAGCAGGGGGTAGGTATGGCAGAGCGGCGGTGGGGAAGCAGGGGGTAGATATGGCAGAGCAGGGGGTAGGTATGGCAGAGCGGTGGTGGGGAAGCAGGGGGTAGGTATGGTGGCAAAAAGCGGTGGTGGGAGCAGGGGTGGTTGAAAGCGGGGGTATGGTATGGCAGAGCGCGGTGGGGAAGCAGGGGTAGTAGGCAGAGCAGGGTAGTATGCGAGGCGTGGGAGAAGCAGGGTTATGGCAGAAGCAGGGGGTAGGTATGGCAGAGCAGGGGTAGGTATGGCTGAGGCGCGGTGGTGGAAGCAGGGGTAGGTGAGCAGTAGTTATGCGAGCGGGTGTGGGAGCAGGGGGTAGGTATGGCAGAGCAGGGGTAGGTATGGCTGAGCGGCGGTGGGGAAGCAGGGGGTAGGTATGGCAGAGCAGGGTAGTATGGCTGAGCGGCGGTGGTAACAGGGGTGAATGTATGGCAGAGAGTGGGGTAGTATGGCAGAGCGGCGGTGGGGAAGCAATGGGGTATGTATGCAGAGCGAGGGGTAGGTTATGGCGAGAATCAGGGGTGGTTATGGCGAGCGGCGGGGGGTTCAAGAGGGTGGTAGGTATGGCAGAGCAGTGAGTATTGCCGGCGGTGGGGAAGCAGGGGTAATGCAGAGCAGGGGTAGGTTATGGCAGAAGTGGGTGGGGAAGCAGGGGTGTAGGTATGGCAAGCAGGGGGTAGGTATGGCAGAGCGGCGATGGGGAAGCAGGGGGTAGGTATGGCAGAGCAGGGGTAGGTATATGGCAGGGCGGCGGTGGGGAAGCAGGGGTAGGTATGGCAGGCAGGGGGTATTATGGCAGGCGCGGTGGGGAAGCAGGGGGTAGGTTATGGCAGAGCAGGGTAGGTATGCTGAAGCGGCGGCGGGTGGCAGGCATTGGGTAGGTATGGCAGAGCGCGGTGGGGAAGCAGGGTAGGTATGGCAGAGGGGTAGGTAGGCAGACGCGGCTGTGGGGAAGCAGGGGGTAGTATGGCAGAGCAGGGGTGGTAATGCAGAGGGCGGTGGGGAAGCAGGGGGAGGTATGGCAGAGCAGGGTGGTAGGTATGGCAGCCGGCGGTGGAGCAGGGTGTATTAGGGGGTAGGTGGCAGAGCCGGGGGAATCGGGGGTAGTGTATGGCAGAGACAGTGGGTAGGTATGGCAGCGGCGGTGGGGAAGCAGGGGTATGTATGGCAGAGCATGGGGTAGGTAGGCAGAGCGCGGTGGGGAAGCAGGGGGTAGGTATGGCAGTAGCATGGGAGGTAATTGCGGGCGGTGTGGAACAGGGGTGTATGGACAGAGAGCAGGGGGTAGGTATGACAGAGCAGGGGGAGGTATGGCAGACGCGGCGGTGGGAAGCAGGGTTGTATTGGGCAGAGCAAGGGGTAGTATGCAGGAGGGCGGTGGGGAAGCAGGTGGGTATGTATGTGCAGAGCAGGGGGGTAGGTATGGCAGATCGGCGGTGGGGAAGCAGGGGTAGATATGCCAGAGCAGTGGTAGTTATGGCAAAGCGGCGGTGGGAAGCAGGGGGTAGGTATGGCAGAGCAGGGGGTAGGTATGGCTGAGTGTTCGGTCTCATCAAGTGTAGCATTTCCGTGGCATGTGGGCCAATACTATAGGCATTCTGTAACGTTGGCCATGAAATTGGGGGTATTCCAGGGACAGGCCCATGTCATGGGATTTTCTTCCAAGGCCTCAGAACTGTGGCAGCCAGTTAATAAGAAAGTTTGTCCACGACACTAAAATAATGACTGTGGATCCATGGAACATCATAGGTGCAAAGTTTATATATTTTGTTCTGAGCTTTAAAATCATAGCAAAATGTGTGAGTGCTTACTATGTCCCTGGGGTATGTTTTTACCTTGCAACCAAGAGCAAGCTAATGACTGTGCCAATATGCTGTTATATTCTATATAACCTCCTATACTGTCGTACCATATGGGAAGTTCAAATATGAATTGGCCCCAGTACATGCTGTTATGTGTTTGCTCCTGGGTAAAAGTAGTTCAGGAAAACAAGTTTAGTTCCTACTTTCTGCAATTCCGAGACCAGAATGGTGACATATTGCTATTTTTACTTGTCACCTCACAATGCATAGTGAGACAGAGTATACAATCAGGGCATTATGGGGTACAGTGTTGCCTGCAATGAAAAAGAAAACAACAATGTACTTTTGTGTCATTTACCTGTCCCAATCTGCTGCTGAATTACTAACATTCATGGAAATGTTACAGAAAGGAAATGCAGTATGGAAATCCATCTTGTGAGCTACCTGCCCAGCTTGTTTGCAAAGCTTTTGGGGGTTGGAAGCCACTCAGCTTGAAAAGCCAGCCTCACCATCTGTAGCCCACTATCTTTCTTTCCAGCCCTGACTGGTGAGCTGCACGCATATGATCACAATATATATACAGTACGGCCTAAGTGGATTTGTTTTCAATCTTTGGGTAATAGCAGTGTTGATGCAATACAGAGATTCTCTACAGAAACAATCTTTCCTCGTGGAAAACAGTCCGATGCTTTCTCTCATGAAAACCTCTTGGCTTTGTCTCACGTGCTTTCCATTCCCTCATAACTTCCTCTCCGCCCACACCACAATTTCACCGGACCGACGCTCGATTAACGCTCCAGCCTGTTCCGCACAAAGCAGATGCAAAATCTCTAACTGGGAATCACTGCTGTGTCCAGTCCCTTTGGACCAAATATTTTGGACATTTATATATATTTTCTCTCTCTTTGTTATACTATCACGAGGAAATGTTATATAGTAGAGAATAGCAGTGTTATTTCAGTTGCGCATAGTGCAGAGTAAATGATATCTTCAGTATTAGGTGATACCTTTTTTGTATTGTGGCTACGGTTCTCTCTTCTCCAGGTCGAGCAACTTGTGATTACAGAGATTCCAATCCACCACTCGCCCTTCCTTTCCTTATATGCCTGCATTTGCTCAAAGTCAAACGCATGCCAATAGTGAATAGCCAAGGTTTCTAACTCAAAAATGGTACTAAATGTTCATTTGTCCTCGTCTATATACGATAGACGTATAGACGTAGAAAGTAAAATGTTTCTTTTTATACATTTCTGTTAATACACCTTTTCACAAGCCTCTGGTATGGATATACCTTCTTCTCTTGGGTAGCTATTGTAGACACCAGTTCCCCCCCGGGGCGACGATCCGGCCACTAGCATGGGGGCTCGGGCTGCCCAGTGCTGTCGCTCACCTGCTGGTTCAGAGGTCTGGGTGCTCCGCAGCTGGAGTTTGGGAGCAGCAGCAGGGCAGGCTTTCTCCATCTCTTTACAGTGCAGCGCCTCCATCCCTGTAGGATCTGCATAGTGCAGGATGGTCCCACGCCAGCCTACTCCTCTCCACACAAGCACACCATAGTTGGTCTAACTGCAGCTTTATTGTACACAGCATGATTGTTCCACCGCCCCGGGCACAGACCCCAGGGCTTGAGGCCCCCAAGGCCCCTCCCAATCTCCTCTACCCTCTTGTAGGGAGAAAGGTATCTGCTGTCCCATAATCAGCACACTCATTTTTCGTGGAGTGTCAGCTTTTATACTCGGGGAGAAAGGGCTTGTAACTCGCCCCATAACAGGACAGGTCTAGGTACTGACAGGCATCACACCATATACATGTGCCCAGTCATTACCCTCCCAGGCATTACTCTCTAACTGACGATTGAGGCCAGCCCCTGGAAGTAGAAGACAGTACCTATCACAGCTGCAACTGCGGTCTAGGCCCTGCGCAGAGTTTAACCTAACCCCACCAACTGCTGTTCCTATCAGGGAATTATAGTGTTGAGGCCAGTAGAAGGCTATATGCCAAGAGCCAGGGGCACTGTGCTACCCTATGATCAAAGTCTGGAGTAATTAGTGGGCATGGAGAAGCACTAGTTTTCTATTTGCAACAACCTAGAGTACCTCGATATAGAGGCTGGTCAAACATGCGGCCTGCAAGGTGTCGCCCATGCGTTCCTGCCCTGCTCATCAACAACGCTGCGCTGAACCCAGGGGGGAGCACGGACAACTGTCCCAACCCTGCGGCAGCGGAGGCTCGCGGCTGCCGCAGAGTTGCGTCTGTTTACGGCCTCTCCCCCCTGCTGCTGGGTCTAGGTTGTTCTTCCCCCCCCCACAGGTGTGGATGGAAGTACGGGTGCAACTTCTGACTGCACATCACGCGGAGGCCCCCCCAATGTAAAAAAAAAAGTGTGTGTATGTGGCGGGAGAGGTCTAGGTGTGTGTGTGTTAGTGTATGGGGAGAGGGGGGTTTTGGGTATTGAGGAGAGTGAGGGTGGGGGAGAAGAGGGTGAAAAGAGAGGGGGACGTCCCGTCCCTTCTCTCGTCAGGGCCACTTACCGGGATTCTGTTTCCTCTTCTC
>CM071584.1:195870-239720 GCA_036426205.1 Ascaphus truei
CAGTGTGTGTCAGTGTGAGCAGTGTGTGCAGTGTGAGCAATGAGCAGTGTGTGTGCAGTATGTGCAGTGTGAGCAATGAGCAGTGTGTGTGCAGTGAGTGTGTGCAGTGTGTGCAGTGTGTGCAGTGTGTGCAGTGTGTGCAGTGTGTGCAGTGTGTGCAGTGTGCAAAAAAATAATTTTTTTTTTTTTAATTTATTTATTTTTATTAAACGGGAGCCACGGGAAAACCGCGTTATAACCGAATCGCGGTATAGCGAGGCGCGTTATAATGGGGTTTACCTGTATTTGTTGTTGATTTCCCCTTAATCTCCTTCAATAAATTATGGTGTCATCATTAGTCAAACACGACATGGAAGACCAAGACTCTTGATGAACAATCTCCCTCCATATCGAACCGTTTACAATCAGAGACACGGAGACACACTGACACACAGAGAGACACTGACACACGGAGAGACACTGAAACACAGAGACATTGACACACAGAGACACACTGACATGGAGATGCAGACACTGATACACAGAGACACTGACACACAGGGAGACACTGACACACAGAGACACTGACACACAGGGAGACACTGACACACAGAGAGACACTGACACACGGAGAGACACTGACACACAGAGAGACACTGACACACAGAGACATTGACACACAGAGACACACTGACATGGAGATACAGACACTGATACACAGAGACACTGACACACGGAGACACTGACACACAGAGAGACACTGACACACGGAGAGACAAACACTGAGACAACTGACAACCACGGACTCACACTGACACACGGAGAGACACTGAAAACAACAACGGGAGAGACAACTACCACTAGAACACTGACCACACAGAACACACCACACAGATCACACCTGACACACGGAGCACTGACAAACAGAGAAAAACAAACTGACACACACAGAGACACCCTGACATGGAGATGAGACACTAATACATGAGACACTGACATCGGAGACCGGACCCATCTGACGACACTGACACCAACGAGTACCCTGACAACACGGAGACACTGCCCAACGGAGAGACAACTTACACCACCCGGAAGAACAACTGACATCACAGATCCACTGACAACAGATACCTGCACACGGAGACACGAACAACACGGAGACACTCACACACGGAGACACTGACAACAAGACCACTGGCACACATATACAACGGACACAGATACACTGAAACACTGCCACACGAGACACTGACAAAAATCACAGGGGGACACTGCGACACCGATACACTGTACACACGGAGACACTGACCAACATCGGGGACACTTGGCACACAGATCACTGACACACGTAGAACGCAACCCAGGCGATACCCCCTGCGCACACATTATCCTGATCACTCTACACAGCGGAGACGACTGACACACGGAATCACTGACACCGATAGGATCTGACCCACGAAGATACTTACTCACCATAGTGACACACTGACATGAGACGGAGACACCTGACACACAGATACATCGGAGACACGGCAGACTGAACCACATCGGAGAACTCTTCCACGTCAGCTGACCATAACATGGAGACCACTAACTGAACACACATGGAATACACTACACACGGAGAGACACTGACACACATTGTAGAGATAACTTGGACACACACACCGATGCAGAACTGTGACACAACCGACACTGAGACACTGTAGCCACTACCCTTGCACAGAACTGTACACAACAGAGAGACACGACACCGGAGTGACACTGACACACAAGAGACACTGACACAGCGAGACCTGACACACGAGACACTGACACACAGCGAGACACTGACACACCGGAGAGACAACTGACACAACGGAGACCTGACACACCAGAGAGACAACTAACACACGTATACACTGCACACAGCGAGACAACTCTCACACCGAGAGACAACTGACACACGGAGACACGGACACCAGGGACACTGGCACACCCCTCACTTGACAACAGCGGAGACACTTTCGAGCTGACACCAGTTACGGAGCCACCTTTACACCAGCAGAGAGACACTTGCGCATCATTCCCACAGAGACACTGACCATTGGCAGACTGACCCACGAAGATACTGACACACAAAGACACACTGACACCCAAAGACACACTGACATGGAGCACCGGAGACACCCTGACACACACTATACAAGTAACACGAGACATGACACAGTGGGAGACACTGACACCACGGAGGCAACTGACACAACGAGAGACAACTGACCACGGAGACACTTGACACACGGAGACACTGACACACGGAGAGACCCTCTGACAACACAGAGACCCCAACAGACCCACAGAGAGTCCTGACACACGGAGATCCACTGACCACGGAGACACTGACACAAAAGCGTAGACATAGACACACTGATAACACTGACACACGGAGAGACACGAACACCTAGAGAACACTGACACATCAGAGACACTGACACCGCAGAGGACCTGACCACGCCACAGAGACCCGGACACACATAGACAACTGACACACGGAGACACTGACACACGTGAGATATCGACACACTGCAGAGACACTGACCCAAAAACGGATAGTACCACTGACACACATAGAGACACACACTGACAAGAGCGCGTCTCCGATTTTCTACTCTCTTTCTGCACATTCATGTATCTTTTTTCGTTTAGTACGGATAGTCACTTTTGTTCACACATGCGTGTACACTTGTGACCTCATCCGGAGATCACTCCCGCCTCACCTCGCCATTCTTCTATGTTCCTGTCTACCGCTTCCCCCGATTTCTTCCCCTCCGAGTCTTTCTCCTACAACACCGCGGAGACACCATATGTGACACACTGAGATACCAACTGAACTGTAAAGGAAGCAGCGATGTCTACCGCCGTGCACACGGCTTCTCCTTACTCCTTGGCCGCCCTAGCAGGCTCTAGTCGGTCTCCCCGCGACTCACAGGACTTACCCGTTCCCCCCCCCGTGACCTGGTTGCGTTATCCGCTCGGTCTTTGAGTTCTTCGACCTTTCTGATCCCTACTTTTCGTCATCCCTCTCATCATGCGCGGCCGCGTGTCCCCTCTGTCGGTTATCACATCAGTCTCTTTCATCTCTTGTCTGCCCTCGGTTCAGGGCGTGGGCCCTCGCGCCCGAGCTACACGCTGTCACCGGAGGCTGCGGCCACACAGGGGCGCACCAAACCCTTTAAAAAGAGAAGTACCCTTTTTGCAATGCCACAACATGACAAGTCACCAATACTTCTAGGATTTATATGCTCCTCCTCCAGGAACTCATCTGAACCTATCCCTGTCTCAGCCTGGCCCCTTCACACACCCCCCACCTTTGCTTCTTCGGCTATTGGTTCCTCATACCTACATATACCCTCCAGATTCATTGACTCGTCGGCTGAGCATAGAACCAGTTGTTCTCATCACTCTCTGCCTCCCTAGTTCTGTTCCACAGATTCCCTCGTGTACCGACCGGCTTCTGCTACTTCTTCCTGCACCTCTGGCATCCCGAAAACTCGGCATACGGCATCACGACTCTTCTCATCTCTGGCTATTCGAATTCTGGCTTACGTAAACGACAACGTCTCTCTCTCTAACCCTGGACTTGGCTACCTGCACCCTCTACCATCCGTACCTCTCCTACCCCGATCCCCGGAATCCCAGACCATTCTTCTTCAATCAAACGTGCCCTCGTGGCTGTGGGTGGCGTAATTACCTTTCCCACCTCAGCACCGCGGTCCCGTCTCGTTTGTGGTGAGCACATCCTGACATTATGCTCAGCCCACAAAAATGGGCCCCCGCTGAGGTGGAGCCGCACCTATTAATGCTCCGTTCTGCTGCCACTTTTTACCAGACTAGGAGACTTATCTGGAAC
Organism: Ascaphus truei; assembly: GCA_036426205.1. NCBI lineage: Eukaryota > Metazoa > Chordata > Amphibia > Anura > Ascaphidae > Ascaphus > Ascaphus truei. The sequence continues at coordinate 199,739 of CM071584.1, forward strand.
AAACGATATACGGACGGATCCCTTGCAGCAAAGATGTTAACTCTCTTATACGGTTCAAGTTTCCTGAGCTCTCACTCGGCAACCCTTTCACACCGTAACTTCCCTGGCCCCTGCAACTCTCCCCTTTCCGCACTTCCTAACCTTCTCCCGCACTGGACCCCACCGCGTATTCACCTCCCAAACACTATGTGGAGACCCCCAGGATGTAGGGGCTTCCTTAACATGCCTCATCCAATTTCGTCTCATACTCCCATCTCGTTTTGCCTCTTCTGTTTTCCAGGGTCGGCTTATCCTCGTCTCTCCTTACACTAGCCAGGCCTGGCATGGGGCTTCTCCCATCTGGGAACACCAGGGCCCTCACCCAGGACACCACGATCTCTTCGCGAGGAGTTCAGAAGTTTTCGACACAACCTGGCAAAGCCTGAAGTTTACCGTCGTCAGCTTCGGCCCTTCATCATATAACCCAGAGACATCGTACCTTCCCCCGCTGGTATGCCCATAGATTTCCGCCTCTTGCTGTGAGACGGGTTTTGAATAACGAACATTATCTCTGCGTTTTGGCAGGGTCTGGTCTGAGTCCCTGAAAGATGAGCCGCTGACGGGACCGATCCTACTGATTTAAGAGGAGTTAATCACGCCTGGCGGTTCGAGTAGAATCAGCGTCTACGGATACGGAGATTCAACGCTCCTCGTTACCCAGACAACGGGGGTGCCAAGACCCTTGCTCCTTTCATTCATTTTCCTTCCCGTTCCCTACCTACTCTCCTTCCGAAATATCCGGAACCAATGCAGCTGGAGGGCAACAGGGCTGCCTTCCTGCTCTAAAACAACGTCGGCCGTAATGCCGGAGTCCCCCCTCTGCATGTACTGTGGCCACTCCATCACATGCTACCCCAAAAAAAAAACCAGTGTCCTCACAAGCCGGAAACCCCAACTCCTACGAAATTCCCGGAGAGTTTAAGGTGGGAAATTCTTATCTTTCTCCTATTGTTGTCAAGGACATACTACCACCAGGATAAGTTGCCTATTACACTGTCTGGGAGAGTGTTTCATCGCTCAACGCGAGTGTTTCATTGAATCTGGGTCTCGCTGGTACTTTATGATGAGACTTTTGCTAGCGACAGATTTCACTTTGTACACCAGAAGACGCTATAGGTCTTCCAGCCATTGGACGGTCGAATCCCCCCCCTACACCGGGACATTTTATCATACACTATCAGACGGTGTCCTCTACAACTACACGTCTTCTTCGATCTCCATACAAACGTGAAGTCATTACTCTCGCTGTGATCCACTCTCCCTCTGCTGAGTGATTATGGGTCTTCCTTGGCTTCTAACCCCCTGAGATCCTCGCATCGAACTGGACGGATCGGGAACCCCTCCATTGGGCTACTTGGCGTTGCCAAACCTGTACCAACCAAATGTCTTTCCCAGAGAGATTGGATTGGTTGTCTACTCCTGCGCCATAGAAGGCATCGCTAACTCCTTACCTTCTTAGTACTGGGAGTCCGCGAATGTGTTCGCCAAGAGCACGTTCCGAGAGATACTACCTCCGCAACCGTGTTCTTGTCGATTGCCCCATTTGACCTACTTCCTGGAGCAACCTACTTCCTAGAGGACGATCCGTATCCACTTCTCTATCTCCAAGACGAAAGCCTATGCAGTACCTACAAATACGCTGAGATTTAGAAAGGGGTTTTTCATCCGAAGAATCTTCTTCCCCATTGGTGCAGGCTTCTTCTTCGTCAAAAATAAGGACGGTTCTCTCCGTCCATTGATTGACATACCGAGGCGTTGAGATAACATCACACGCGAAACAATCGCATATCCTCTACCATTGATTCCGGAACTATTTGATCGTCTCCAGGGAGCGTTACTACTATCTTTTCTAAGTTGGATCTAAGAGTGTCCTATAATTATAGTAAGGATACGAGAGGGGGACGAGTGGACAGACGGCTTTTAACCCCATGACCGGCCACTCAAGAATAACCTGTGATGCCGTTCGGATCCTGTGCAAACGCACCACAAGTTTTCCAGGATTTTGTCAACCGAGATTTTTCGGTGACATTCTTAACATTTCTTATTGTTTACCTAGATGACATACTTAATCTTTTCTCACATCCACCAAGAGCCACATCCCACACGTTCACATGTGTTGTTACGCTTCGGGAGAACCATCTCTTTTTGCGACAATTGGAGAATGTCAGTTCCTATCAAATCCGTGGGGCGTTTTTGGTTACGTACGTTATTTCTGATTCTCCGGTTTTCAATATTGATCCAGAGAACTTAAGGGCATTTTGGACTGGCCTCGCCAAACACTCTCAAAGCGTAACACGCTCTTGGTTTTGCAAACTATTATCCGCGTTTCATCCGCAATTTTTTTCCAATCTACAGTATCTCTAATCCCCATAACTGCACATCACGAAAAAGGTGCAGATCCTTCATCATGGTCGTTAACCGCCATACCGGCATTTGATCTGCGAAAGGGCTTTGGTTTCTGCGCCCATCCTCACACACCCGGATCCTAAACTTCGTTTTACCTTGGGGATATTGCTTCTGAATCGGGCGGGGCTTTTGTAATCCCATAGGACATCTCCACTTTTAGCCAGACTGCATCCAGGCTCTTCTTTTCGAAGACATTTTCATCCGCAGAATCAATTACGATGTCGGAACCGGGAATTTTAGCGATCAAATTAAGCATTAGAGGGAGTGAGACATTTCTTAAAGGTCAGAGAGACCCCATAACCATTCGAGACAACCATAAGACCTTTCTCTACCTAGAAGGGGCACGCATCGTTTACGAAACTCTCGGCAAGCCCGCTGCTGCATTACATTTTTTCAAACGATTTCATTCCTCCTCATCTCCTTCTATCCTGCTCCAGAAGCCTTAAAGCGTGACCCCATCTCTCGACAGTTTTCCTTGCAGAGGACAAATCTGAAGAACAGCTAGAGACTATCCTTCCTTCCATATGTTATCACTGCGCTGTCCGCCATTTTCTTTGATATTATGGGCAAAGGATTCCATCCGTGAGCAATCTCAGATTTCCTATAGGGCTCCAAGTTCCAGAGGGAAAAACTCTACAACAAACAAACACGGCATGCCACACCGCAAAAAGGTCTTTAGAATGGTGTCATTCTTCTAATCTGGCAGTGACAATAATCAATCCGGGAATACGGTAAGACTATAACGATCTCTTCCACACGCATCCTTCTGTTGGCCAGAGAGAGCTACTAAGGATGGTAGATGAGTTCCGTCAACGTCGTGTGGTACTTGGGCTCGCAACAAGGTACCTCGGGTCAAAAACCCAGCAGGTCTTCTCTTCTCTTTACCCATGCCAGACCGTACCTGTAACCATATTTCTATGGAACTTCAATTGTGGGTCTTCCAGATTCCAAGGGAAGGATACGATTCCTTGTCGTCCTTGATCGTTTTTTCCAAACAGCACGCTCTTGTGGCCTTTGAGGGGTCTCTTCCAAATTCCTCCGCCTTGCGGATGTCTTCATTCAGGAGATTTTTTCGTCTTCAACGGGGTGCCAGCAACTATATGTCGGACCGTGATCTCAATTTGTATCAAGAATTTTGGCGTGCCATTTTCCGAAAATTGGGGATTTCACTTCAATTCTCTTCAGATGCCCACCGCCACTAGACCAATGGGCAACGAGAGGGCCCCATAACCAAAACCTCAGAACAGTGCTTCGATGTTTTATACACCGATACGCGCAGGATTGTGTGGATTTTGCTTCCTTGGCCGATTTTTGCTTCTTAATCTCTTCGCAATGATCCACTCAAGATCTCCATTTTTTATTATATGTGCTTTCAGGCCTTACTCGTTTACCTTTTTCCTCCTATCCCTCATGAGTACACACAGCGGTGGACAAACGCATCCTCACCCGCGCTTCGAACGACTTATGGACAAGGGATTCAAGCGAGGACTTAAAGGTAGCTACAGGGAGACAAAACCCAGGCAATCGCCTTCGACGTCAAGTCCCGATAGTTTTGTTCCGAGGAGACCCAAGGTGTGGCTTTCTTTCATGAAATCCGCTCGCTCTGACTAAGGTTCTTCTTACCATATAGACTATGCTCCCAAGTTCCTCGGCCTTCCCTTTCACCTCTATAGTTTTTGGAGGGTCTATAATCCTGTGGCTTACCGCTACCGCTGACGTTCACGTCCCTTCCACCTTCGATGAAGATACCTTCGGTCTCCATGTATCCTTACTTAACAACCCATTTTCAGAGTCCCTCGCTTTTTCCAAGAATCTTCCTCCTCCACTTCCTCTAACGATCATCAACGTCAACACAGGAGTAACAGGTCCAGTTTTACTCTTGGCATTCCAGTATCTCTCAAGGAGGATTACAATCATGGTTCACTGTAACGGGTTCGTACCCTGAGGAACGTTTTCTCAATTATTCCCCCTGCGTGGGATCATTTCACCGCACCTCTGCCTTCGTTCAGCTTTTCCATCTCCTAGGAATACCTCCTGCCATGCCTTGCATGGACTGCCCCGGAGGCTCCGTCCCCTGAAGGTGGGGTACGTCGTTCTAAGTGACAAGCAGGCAGCTTACGCCACTGCACTGCGTGCTCCTTACTCACCCTGCGGCTCTAGTACGGGGTCTCCCGCGACTCACAGGGACACTCCCTTCCCCATGGGCGCCGAGGTCCGGTCCTTTCTATGTGCGCGTTGGCGTCTGTCAAGTGCGCTGCACCGTGCGAGCATCAGTCGCTACATCATCCTTCATTCTTATCCCCTATCTCTTCTCGTTGCTGGGTCCCTATCGGTTCTAGGGCGTGATGGCCCGCGCACGCATGTCTGCGTCCGGCACATCACTCACCTGTCTAGTCCCGCTCGTTTCGACTCTGTGGGTAGGCTCCCCTCCGCTCGGCATCCCGTCCTCATCCCGGTGCGACGACCTGCGCCCCCCCCCATGCGCTGAGCGCGCTCTGGTCCTCTTTTAACGAGACCCGGCTCGCACCCATCGGGGCCTGTTTACCATTCTGCGAATCATCTATTGTCGCCATTTCACGTACTCAAGCAGGCACCCCTTATCATAGACGATCTCTGATCGTCTATTTATGCTCCTTTAGTCCTCTGCAGAACTCATCTAGACCTATCCCTGTCCTCACCTGGCCTCATTCACACAGCCCCCCATAGCCCCCACCGTCTGCTTCTCAGGCTATTGGTTCCTCATACCTACTTACCCTCCGATTCATTGACTCGTCGGCTGAGCCATAGAACCAGTTGTTCTCATCACACTCTCTGCCTCCCATTCTGTTCCCACAGATTCCCTCGTGTACCGGACCGGCTTCTGTCTATACGTCTTCCTGCACCTCTGGCATCCCGAACTCGCCCTCGGCATACCGCATCCACACGACATCTTCTCATTCTGGCATTCGAATTTCTGGCTTACGGTAAACGACACCGTCTCTCGTCTCTCTCTAACGCCTGGTACTTGTCTACCGCAACCCTCTACATCCGTCACCTCTCCTACCACGATCCCGGAATCCCGAGACCCATTGCTTCAATCAAGAGTGCCTCGTGCTGTGGGTGGGCGTAATTCCTTTCACCTCAGCACCGCGGTTCCCAGACCATTCTTCAATCAAGACGTGCCCTCGTGGCTGTGGGTGGCGTAATTACCTTTCCCACCTCAGCACCGCGGTCCCGTCTCGTTTGTGGTGAGCACATCCTGACACTGACACACAGAGAGACACTGACACACAGAGAGTCACTGACACACGGAGACACTGACACACGGAGACACTGACACACGGAGAGACACTGACACACGGAGAGACACTGACACACAGAGAGACACTGACACACAGAGAGACACTGACACACAGAGAGTCACTGACACACGGAGACACTGACACACGGAGACACTGACACACGGAGAGACACTGACACACAGAGAGACACTGACACACAGAGAGACACTGACACACGGAGACACTGACCCACGAAGACACTGACACACAGAGAGACACTGACACCCCCTCCCCCAACACTGTCAGAATTGAGAGCAGGGATGAGACTAGTTCTAGGGCTCTCTTCCCCCATTCCTCGTGCTCCCTCTCACAAGGTGTCTGGTATACCCTATGAACGCCAGGCTATGAGGCGCAGCGCTTACTGACCTGCTGGTAACAGCGCCCGTTGCTTTGGTTCGCACTAGCAATGCATAATGGACGCGCTGTTACCGGTCGAGGCGGTGACTCACAGGTCAGTAAGGGCTGCGCCGCAGCAGAGGCGTCAGAGACACAATATTAGGATTTTTCCTTTCCTTGCACTACTCTAACCAAGCTGTCGCAGTAATCATTAGATCAAGGCAAATTGGTTAATAGGTTGTTAAATTAGTTAGAGAAATTATGAAAACCTCTGCTGTTGGTCGTTATTGAGAATTGAACTTGGGGAGCCTGTGTTAGAAAGATCAGATAATAGACTGGTTTAAAGTAAGGACAAATCACTTTCCTTCCATGAAGCGGTAAAACCAAATAAACTTTACAGCTGCAGACCAAGCAATATCCTACACGTGTTTTCTTTTTAATAAATCAGTTCTGTACTATGAGAAAATACTTGTTGCATTTTTTTAAAACCACTTTGAATGACATTTTTAATGTATTATAATGTAACAAGCCTTTTTTGTTTCACTAGCAACCATTTACAAAGTCATATCCCCTTCCTCTTCTGAAACAGACTTTTACACACCCCTTTTTGATCCCTGCTTCTCTCTAGCAGTGCACCAATTGTATCTAGTGACTGCCTGGTTACATGATCTTCCACACAGAACTTTGCATCTTTGGTCCTCTACTGCTGCATTGGCGGCCATTTAGCGAACCCCCGAGCCGAATCTTCGCTGATCGATCACAGGAGAATGGGTCGATCGGCAATATGGCTAATTACTTATCAGTGTGTGTTAAAGGGAAAGAATAAATACAAAACCGCCAGCTTGGATTGCTGCATTAAGAGGGGTAGGTTTAGTCACCCATCATCAAGGCTCATCAGAAAACTGAGTGTCTGGTTTGTGAAATATCCTGGTGGCTGACAGTCATTTGTAGTTTAGAACAGAGCAGCTGGCAGTCCCCTCCTCCCTTGCAAGCTGTCTTCCACTGGTACCAGATGAAAGCAAAGTCTTAACTCTTCTCCTGTGCTTCTTCATTCTTTGTGTTCCCACTTCCTCAACCATGGCAGCAAGGATGGGGTGACACTGATTGTGTGAGCTGAAGGAAGGAAGGGGAAGTTTCAAGCAATGAAAAAACAAAGAGAATTAAGGAGGCTGGGATGCTTGGGGCAAATAGACAGTAGACAAGATAATGAAGGTAGGTAGTAGGGAGATTGGGATGAAGCATAGAGACTTGGCAGATATCTGAGACATTGAAGGATGAAAGTCACAGTAGTCAACTATTTAGACCGGAGCCAAAGCATCATTATCATCAGGCCACATGTAATAACTTGTGTAGTTATCTTTAAGGACTTGAGGAGGACTCTTTTTGCTGGTGTGGGTTCCCAGTATCCGGATTGCTGCTTTAAACAGGGAAACAACAAATAGACAAAATAGCACCGCACTTAACCACTTTGCTATCAGACGGCCTCGCAACTCCCCTCTGGCTGCAACAACTTTGTGTCGTGGTTTACTAGTAGACGTATGAACAGTTACTGATTTTCAGTACGTCTCACTGATTTTCAGTATGTCTCGCTGATTTTCAGTAAGTCTCGCTGATTTTCAGTACGTCTCGCTGATTTTCAGTACGTCTCGCTGATTTTCAGTACGTCTCACTGATTTTCAGTACGTCTCACTGATTTTCAGTACGTCTCACTGATTTTCAGTACGTCTCACTGATTTTCAGTACGTCTCACTGATTTTCAGTACGTCTAATTTTCAGTACGTCTCGCTGATTTTCAGTACGTCTCACTGATTTTCAGTACGGTCCTCGCTGATTTTCAGTACGTCTCGCTGATTTTCAGTACGTCTCACTGATTTTCAGTACGTCTCGCTGATTTTCAGTACGTCTAATTTTCAGTACGTCTCGCTGATTTTCAGTACGTCTCACTGATTTTCAGTACGTCTCACTGATTTTCAGTACGTCTCGCTGATTTTCAGTACGTCTCACTGATTTTCAGTACGTCTCGCTGATTTTCAGTACGTCTCGTTGATTTTCAGTACGTCTCACTGATTTGGAGTCAATCTTACTGATATTTTTTTTACCAGTATCTCCTAAACTAAAATAGAGTATTAATGATAACGGTCAGTACTTTTTCCAATAAAATGCCGTTTTGTGGTCCAAGACACCCCAAACCTCACGGACTTCCTCCCCCTGGAGGGTACCCCTCTATACTAGTGTTGTACGCATGTTGTGTGTCCAGAGACCAGTTTGTGGCAGGGAAGGGATAAATAACAGCAGCTGTGTTTGTAATGCGAGCATTTCATTCGCTGGAAGAGCTGCCCTTTGTGGTTTAATGTATTCATATTCCATTTGCTACGTGTACAGAAGGGTAACTTGAATTTTTGGGGGTCTGCCTAGAACCAGAGGAGTTAACGGCAGCCGGATTGGTCTGCTGTATTAAAGGACAATATTTATTTATTTGAAAGGATTTTCCTTATCTCCCTCCATGCAGAGATTCTATGGAGAGTTGGAAGACTTTATAATCTCCTGCCTCTTGTAGATGAAAGTTGCTTTCCTACCAAAGCATAATGTGTGTCTCATAATAAACAGCATTTTGGAACGAAAATGTCTCTGATAGTCCAAAGGCAGCCGGGTCTTAGCCTCTCCCGCCTGACGTAAAGTGTTTTACGGGTCCGATTAGATCTATTAATTTGATTAAAATCTATTTTTCACCGGGTTAATGGTGCATTTATTGCTGGTATCTATGCTCAGTCATATGGCTAATGGGAGCTCGGAGAGGCGGCAGGCCTGGTGCATATTGATGGCATGCATTCATATCTTGCAATTAGAACACCAGATCACACCAGCACTGTATAACAATGAGTTGCACTGCCACCTGGTGGCAGATTAATGCACTTTCCCTGTTTATCAAGCTTTGCAGTGTGATGTAATTACCAATCTTTTTTGCTGCAATTACCTCACCTTTGGAATAAAACCTTCATGTCTGGCAAGTTTGCACATATTGTCTGCATTGCTCCTAAAATCTTATAAACTGCTATCTGTGTTTACCATATTAGCTGTTTTGCGGCCAGCAATAACCACCTTGCAGCAAATCAAAAGACTTGTTCTCTTTTACCTGCCAGAGTAATAGGTTGAGAAGGATATATTAGCTAATAAAACATTTGTCTCATCTTACATTGAAACCCTGGATGCTTCATATTGTGTAGACGTTGTCTTGATTTAATACTCCAACAGACGAGAAGTATTGAATTGCAGCTGGGTGCATGAATGCTAATTATTAGAACAAGGCGTCCTTTTGTGCACAAGCGTAATGATGAAGGTATATACTCACCTTTCTTTGCCTCTCCTTAATTAATTTAGCATGTTCAACATTGCATAACGTCATGCAGACTCCGAACCATCCCATCTTGTTAGACAGGTTAAAGATAGAGTGTGACCAGCAGGAAAATTAAGATACATTTGCGGGGCCTGAGGTGGTCTCTGTCTAGAAGATAAACTTCAATTATGGCTTTGGTACTTCTAAGTAAAACAAGAGGACGATTAAATGAATAGACTTTTAAGAAATCGGCTTTGTGACCTGCTCTAACTGCATGCCTTTCATTTCCTAGATGAAGAGTTTGAATAATCTAATGGCACAATGTGCTATGCCGATATGCCAACTACAGACATTTTCTGCAATAGCCTTTCAATTCAACCTATTGTGGTGTTTATGGCAGACAGAGATTCTTGTCATCAGGAACAACTGCAACCCTAAAAAATAGAGATGAGTGAGCCTGCAAAACGTAGCCAATAGCATTACGCAGAATGTGTCTCAGATTGCAGAGGCTCAGGGTGTCGGATCTGACGATGCGGACTCACTCATCTCTACATGCATTATTGAGTTGAAAACATTGCACTGCTCCACCTTATGACCAATGTCACATCTGAAAATAATGGAGTTTAATAATGCTATTCCACTGAGATGTAGAGTGCAAGAGGTGACTGGCACTGTATCACAGTATTAATCCCTCAAGCCATTACCCTTTGTATGTCTGTGTCCATGTCCTGCACCACGAAGTCACCCACTAATTGACCTTCTAATGTTGTGAACTGACGTGTTTTCCAGGAAACAAAATCCAAGGAAACTATTGCTGAAGAGGAGATACCAGAGGAAACCAGGACTGACACTTCATCAAAAACATCCCAGGCCAAACCAGTAAGAAACAAAAGGGGTTATGCATTAAACTGCGATAGGGGCCTTATCGGCACTATGGCACAGAAACTTGGGGTTCCCATGAGATAGTGCCCTTATCGGCACTATGGCACCGAAACTGGGAGTTCCCATGGGATAGGGCCCGTATCGGCACTATGGCACAGAAACTGGGAGTTTCCATGAGATAGGGCCCTTATCGGCGCTATGGCACAGAAACTTGGGGTTCCCATGAGATAGGGCCCTTATTGGCGCTATGGCACAGAAACTGGGAGTTCCCATGGGATAGGGCCCTGATCGGCGCTATGGCACAGAAACTGGAAGTTCCCATGGGATAGGGCCCTGATCGGCGCTATGGCACAGAAACTGTGAGTTTCCATGAGATAGGGCCCTTATCGGCACTATGGCACAGAAACTGGGAGTTCCCATGGGATAGGGCCCTTATCGGCGCTATGGCACAGAAACTGGGAGTTTCCATGAGATAGGGCCCTGATCGGCGCTATGGCACAGAAACTGGGGGTTCCCATGAGATAGGGCCCTTATCGGCGCTATGGCACAGAAACTGTGAGTTTCCATGAGATAGGGCCCTTATCGGCACTATGGCACAGAAACTGGGAGTTCCCATGAGATAGGGCCCTGATCGGCACTATGGCACAGAAACTGGGAGTTCCCATGGGATAGGGCCCTGATCGGCGCTATGGCACAGAAACTGGGAGTTCCCATGAGATATGGCCCTGATCGGCACTATCGCAGTTCAATGAGTAACCCCCAACGACTTGTAGAGATCCTTGTAATCTTCTAGACCATTAGTATGCACTGTTTGCTCTTCTGTTATCAAGTCATTTATAATGGAAGGGCCTCCAGGGAGGGTAGTGAATTGGATTCCAGACTGCTCTAAAAGCAATAATGTTAAAATTGAAAGCTGGTATTTATCTTTGATGTGCAAAACCATCACTGCAAACACAGTTTAAACACACACGTCCTTGTTCAGACTGTGTTCTTGCACATCTAGGTGCTAGGTGAGAATCTAACTTTTAGGATTCATGTAATGTCCATTCAGTGCAGCTCGACCCTTGTCCCTATCCCTAAGGATACCGATCCATGGCAAGTTTTGTATTTAATCCACCAATCACACACTTACAAATGAGCGCGTGCACGTTTTCTGCTGCCCTGGCGAAGGTTACCTGCAGAGAAGCAAACGCTGAGCTCTGGCTCTGTGTAGTTTGCATTCATTTGGGTTACTTCAGTGAAGGGGCCCAGGTATACTTACTCCAGGGAAGAAGGGGCCCAGGTATACTTACTCCAGGGAAGAAGGGGCCCAGGTATACTTACTCCAGGGAATGCTTTCTCAGTTTGGGGATTAGATGCTCAATAGTCTGTGCTTTTTCTGTCATTCCATATTCCCATTGACAGTGGGAGTGTTCTGTGCAACTCGAAGCTCACGTTTGCTCATTTTGTGTGAGCACAAAACACTGCTTTATCTGTGACTGTGGGTTAATGGCTTTCTTTCTGTCATTTAAGCGTGCACCATTTGGGACCTCTGTGTACCTGAGGCACAGAGAGAAAGACACAAAGAGCTTCAACAAAGAACTACACCACACCAGGTAAGAGGATGTGGGAAGGACATAAGCCAACAATCATTCATGTCAGTTGGGCAGGTGTCATTTGGGTTTTGCCAACTTCTATTCCTTACTAATCTTTAAGTGTGAGCTTCTTATAGTCCATCAGAAATATATATTTCATTGGCTTTTATATAATGGAATAAATCCATAGTGTTTTCGCTGGAATAGGCAGGGTTTTCCCAGTCCTGGAATACACAGACAGTTGTGTTCCTGTTGCATGTGTAATATTTACTTTTTTTTTAGAGCAATGTGCCTGTATATTTTGTCTGTGCACTCTGAGCCACAGTTGTGTGAAAAAGAAAGTACACCCTCTTTGAATTCTATGGTTTTACATATCAGGACATAATAACAATCATCTGTTCCTTAGCAGGTCTTAAAATTAGGTAAATACATCCTCAGATGAACAACAACACATGACATATTACACCGTGTCATGATTTATTTAACAAAAATAAAGCCAAAATGGAGAAGCTATGTGTGAAAAACTAAGTACACCCTTACGACTGCCATAGAAATTAAGATGCTAAGTAGCAGACAGGTGCTGCTAATCAAATGCCCTTGATTAATTTATCATCAGCAAGTGTGACCACCTCTATAAAAGCCAAAGTTTTAGCAGTTAGCAGGTCTGGAGCATTCAGGTGTGTGTTAACACAGTGCCAAGTAGGAAAGACATCAGCAATGATCTTAGAGAAGCAATTCTTGCTGCCCATCAATCTGGGTAGGGTTATAAGGCCATTTTCAAACAATTTAAAGTCCATCATTCTTCAGTGAGAAAGATTATTCAAAAGTGGAAAACATTCAAGACAGTTGCCAATCTTCCCAGTAGTGGACGTCCCAGCAAATTCACTCCAAGGTCAGACCGTGCAATGCTCAGAGAAATGGCAAAAAACCCAAGAGTTACATGTCAGACTCTACAGGCCTCAGTTAGCATGTTAAATGTTAAAGTTCATGACAGTACAATTATTTAGCGCCATCCATGTACTTAGCACTTTACAGCTGTAATACACGTGACACAATAATAGGAGAAATAATTGGAATAAACAGTGGCGGATTAAAAATGTTGCCTCCTTCTGCAATTTGACTGCGCAACATCACGTGACGCCGCGTTTCCATGACAAAGCGACATCATGTGACGAACCACCAGGTGATGTCACAGCGTCATTTGTTGCCACAATGCTACAGGAGGAGGGCGGTGCGACGGAGAAGGTAAGAGACGTTTACAGAGGCCCCACGCTCTACCCCCGGCAATCAGTGGGGAAGAGAGCGGGGCCTCTGTATGCTGAGCCCAAATGTTGCCGCCCTAGGCTTGGTCCTAATGGGAAATCCGCCACTGGGACTGGAAAAGGAGTCCCTGCCGGAAGAGCTTACAATCCGATACAATAGACATTGTGTTCCCACCCTCACTAAAATACTAACTCCGGTTTGGTTACTTAACTTCAAACAAGTGTTTGAATAAAGCCTGGACCAGATCTGAGGGATGTTCCCGAAGTCTGCGGAAGGACACGCGTGATCTGGTGTTACAGTACCTGCCATTGACTTGAATTGCAGTTAACATGGGATTGGGGGTCTTAACCCGCAACCGACAGAATCTCCCCCCTAAATATTTTGAACAGGTTAAACAATGACACTCTGGTGTTTATTCGCATCTAATCGCCGTGTAGGCAGGAGAATATGTACATTATTTATGCTCTGCTACGATTGTCCATTGGGATGGTTTGGACAATAAGGTTCTGTAAATGATGGAATCTCAATGCAGTATCACTTTAGCTTGCAAAGTGTCTGTATGAAATCAGAATCTACGGTTCATGTTTTATTTCTACAACAATGTACCACCAGGCTTAACAAGAAGGACAATGCTATACAGGGAATTATAATACAATAAGTGAAACAAACATAAACGTGGAACGAGAGCCCCGCCCTGGGGATCTCGCAAACTACGATAGTAAAAGGTCAATAAAACAACTTAGACTTGGAGTTTCAATCCTATCTGTAATATACTGCCTCACACTCACCCTGCCTCACACCCTGCCTCCCACTCACACTGCCTCACACACTGCCTCACACTCACACTGCCTCACACTCTGCCTCACACTCACCCTGCCTCACACTTACACTGCCTCACACTTACACTGCCTCACACCCTGCCTCACACTCACACTACCTCACACTCACCCTGCCTCACACCCTGCCTCACACTCACACTGCCTCACACACTGCCTCACACTCACCCTGCCTCACTCACACTGCCTCACACCGCCTCACACTCACACTGCCTCACACCTTGCCTCACACTCACACTGCCTCTCACCCTGCCTCACACTCTCACCCTGCCTCTCACTCTCACCCTGCCTCTCACTCTTACCCTGCCTCACATTCTGCTTTGAGCTCACCCCCCCTCACACTGACCCTGCCTCGCACTGACCCTGCCGCACACTCTCACCTGGCTCACACTGCCTCACACTCACCCTGCTTCGCACTCACCCCACCTCACATTCCCTCACACTGACCCTGCCTCACACTGACCCTGCCTCGCACTCTCACCTGCCTCACACTCTCACCCTGCCTCTCACTCTCACCCTCTCACCCTGCCTCACATTCTGCTTCGCGCTCACCCCACCTCACACTCCCTCACACTCACCCAGCCTCACACTGCCCACCTCATGTAAGCAATGGCAGAAGAAGAATAGCTTTCCCTATGACCATCTGCATGAAACAAAGTGTGAGGAATGAGTTGTGTCCGTGCTCAGCTTGGAGCAGAGAACAGCTCTGACTTTATCACGCTCATTTAGGCAAAAGAAGCCTAATTGTGTGTTACTTCAACATCAGATGCTGAAGCGGCCGGTCCCCTCACAGCTCTTACCATGTAATTGGACAGCACTAAAACCAATGTAATCATTCTCAGAGCAATAATACGCTCTGCTCAATATATATATAATAGAAAAAGAACAAAAAGCACTCCGTAATAATAGTCACTGGTGTGGGTGCAGATCCTATAATGAAGAATAAGCAATACGATACCGTTTGGAAACGAAATCAGCAGGCAGCACTCCAGAATTGAGCAAACAAGTGTATTGAAAAAATAAACACAAAACCAATGTTTCGGTCCATGAATGGGACCTTTGTCAAGGTGGTGCAGTGTATATATATATTCAGTGGTTGACAAATCACCAAAAAATCTACTCGCCACACAAAAAAATCTACTCGCCACCTAGTACCAAACGTGTGCTGCTTGGGCCAATATTTACTCGCCCGGGGGTTAAATCCACTCGCCCGGAGCGAGCAAATGTATAGGTTTGTCGAACACTGTTAATATATTAAAGGAGTGGGGAGAGAAAATTAAGTAGCGCCTACTGATTCCTAAGGCTAAACAAGGTGTATTGTATATAGAAACACAAAGGCTATATACTGGTGCTGACCAAAATAGTCATTTTGGAGTGTGTGCAGACTAGTAAAAACACAATATAAAATAAACATAAAATGAATATATCAAAAAATGAAAAATGTATAGATACTAAAAATAATAATACAATACAAATACAAATCCAGTCCCAGTACACTGTCCTTCAGAGTCTACGCAGCCTGAATTTAGGGATCACCAATCCCTCAAGGACATCTGGGAAAAAAACTAAAAGAAAACAGGCGCACTCCTAGCGCATTGGTTTCAGCCTCGGGGACCCCCTACTTCATGAGATACAGGCCCCGTTATGGGGTGCCGGTATCCCCCTGAAGGATTTAAATCCCCCGGTCACGTGACCGGAGAGATTTAAAAGCACAGAGAATACCGGCACCCCATAACGGGGCCTGTATCTCATGAAGTAGGGGGTCCCCGAGGCTGAAACCTATGCTTTTCAGCTCAGGAGACCCCCTGCATATGTACACTAGTATTAAAATGTATATGTATACTGTACGATCGCCTGTAAGAGTCGTGCATGGAGACCCAGCGTCTCCATGCAGCTCTTACAGCCGGCTTTTTTTTTCAATCAGCTATCGCGCTTTAGATTTTTAAGCACAATAGCAGGGGAAAAACAGCTTGCGCGATCAGGCATGTTTTTGCCTGCACCTAACCAAATGCGCTTCACTTCTTAGTGAATCCCGCGCTTGGCTTCATTTTTTATCGTGGGATTAAAAATGTCCCAAACGGGCGCAAAGCGCACTGCTTAGTGAATCGGCCCCAATAATTTTGTTTTATCTCCACGTCCGTTTATAAAGAGTACTCTGTTTTGTAACGTGCATCAGTTTGGGATGTGCTGAGTGGGAATCGGAATAGGTATGAAGGAGGAATATAACGCACTTATTAATACTTGTATCGAATTTTCATTGTGTCATTTTTCTCCCTTTTGCGCCCAAAAATCTGCACAGAAACATAGAAATTGACGGGGAATAAGAACCACGTTCCTATCGGCTGTAAACACCGCAGAGCTGATTTGGCGTCCTTTAATATTTAGGGGCCTTATGTCTGTCCCAAGCATGTGGGAATTCCCTGGGTGTATTCGCCACTACCACATCTGCTGGGACTCCACGAATCCACTGCCCTTTCAATGAGAACTACTTCCTCACATTTATCCTCAGCCTGCCAGTCTCCAGCAAAAACAGGACTAACACACGTCTTATTTCTGACTTAGCTTGGAGCAGAGAAAGGGCCGTATTTACTAAGCAGTGCTACTCCATGAGACCGTTTCTGTGCTGGCACTTTATAGTTATTCCCATGAATAGGCCTTAAAGAGCCTTATTCACTAAGCCATGTACCAGGTGTTTTATGGAGTAGTACTGCTTAGTAAATATGGCCCATAAATCATTCTGACACTTTGTATGTTATTATATATTGTACTATTCCTAGGTTGTCTTGGAAATGTTTCTACGCAGTGTTAATTGAAGTTTGTTTTAGTTCCAATGTCCTCTGTATTTTATCTTACTGACCGTGAAGTGCTCCCCCTCCTCTTTCCCTTCCCTGGCTTGTTTTCTATCTTTGGGTATGTCAAAATCTGATTGCCTTGTCATAAAGATGATATAAACATTATACATAAGACAATAACATTCTGACTGTAAATGAAAGCTTTTAAAAAAAGATTTATAATATCTACTCTTGTCTGATAAAGGCATACTATTAAACAGAACACTGAATGATTAAACCTTTTATGTCCTGGCTAGAATTCAATGGGCAAAGCCTTATGTGGATCCATGGAACATGCGGTTGAAAGTAAATGAGTGAACCGAAGAAAAACAGACAGACAGACACACACACACACCCCTCATCATCTTCAACCTTTCAGATCCACTGCTGGATTTTCTAGGTAGAGCCTCTCCTTTCCATATTACTCCAACACATTTTCTGATGTCATCCTCCCATCTTACTTTTGGTCATCATCTTGGGCTTTTGATATCCATTGGAATCCAGCCGAGTACCATCTTTGACGAACGATGCTCATTTCTTCTTGTGTTCTGTTCGGCCCACTGACATTTTAGTTCCTTCACCCTTGCAATAATGTCACAGACTTTTGTTTACTTCCAAACACATTCATTATTTTTCCTGTCTCTTCGGATAATACCCAGCATATATATCCCCACACTTCTTTCCCTTGTCTGAAGCTTCTGGATTATTGTTACATTCAGGGTCCGAGTTTCATATTCATACATGAGCACAGGCTCAAACACTCTTCTCTTGAGGCACGTATGTATATCTGTGTATCTACATCAACGTGTGTGTGTGTGTATATGTGTGTGTATATATATATATATATATGTGTGTGTGTATATGTGTGTGTATATATATATATATATATGTGTGTGTATATATATATATATATATATATATAGACAAAGGTACCCTTTTGCTATGTACCTTTCGTCCAGGGATCACCACTTTCACACAGCCTTCCAGGTAGAGGAGACAGTCTTCTGACACAGAGGTGAAAATAAAGCTTTGGCCTATTTATTTTGCCATTAAGATGTTACAGCAGATAATGTGAATAAATCAAAAACAAAACAAAAGCCCTTGCTCCACTGAGCACAGAACACAGCTCTCTTAATACAAGCTTCTCTGAAAACAAATTGGTCTGCCTTTCTCTGCTCACAGGCAGGTTTTAACAGCTGCTCCTCTTAATTAGCAGTTGCAGCTCTGTGAGACCAGGGAGAGCTAGAAGTCCCGGTTTGGATTCTACCTGGTAACTCTCCAAAACGTGGAGTGGAGCACTGGCCCACCCTACTCTCCAAGTGCTCCGCCCCAGGGACCCAATAGGAGGCGCAATAAACCAAAAATTATACACTGCATCTCCCTGGGGCTTAATTATAGCAGAAACCCTGCAATAATTGAGGGGCAATATATACACCCTCCTCGTGACCACCCCTGGAGCCGGCACAGACCAGGAGAGAAGAGAGAGAGAGAGAGAGAGTAGAGAGAGAGAGATAATTGAGAGGAGAGAGATCTTTTCTTCCTTCCCCCTCCCTTCTGATATAGATATATATATATGTGTGTGTGTGTGTGTGTGTGTAGAAGTTGTATAGTGTCAGCTCCTTAGACCTTGGGCACATCACTTAATCTCCCTGTTCCTTAGGCATACATTTTTATCAAGTACCAATAAATAAAGTGGAAGCTCTACATAGCAGGAATTAGTGTCTACAAAATGCTATTATTATTGTCATTAACTGTTATTAATATTGTAATAAGGCACCACAGGTGCTTTACCACAAGGTAACCTCATACTTGGAGAAGGAACATGTATTATTGTCTGAACTGAGTCATATCATATAGCTTTCTGGTTGCAATGCCACCAGCGGCTTCAAAAAGGTCTGATTGAAGCTATAAAGCTAACATTTTTGTAACAGTACCAATCCAATTAGCCACTGAGACTCACTTGCGCCCTCACTAAAAAATAGTACTGTATTTAAATACTGTTTTTTGAAAGGGATTCCAGAAATTACAGTAGATTTGCCACAATTAGAGCACTTGTTTTGCTGTTTATGCTTTGCTGTAGTGTTCTGCCATGTCTGGCATAATTTACTCCCTCCCCACAGACAGAAAAGTCACTTATTCCATCTAATTGGGCACTAATTGATCGATCTTGGCCTGTACACCATGGATGAAAGGGACTGTATTCTCACATCACTGTATAATAATTAGGGGGAACTGGGAAAGGGGCCTGCAGTTCTAGTCAAGCCCAATTATGTAATGTAAATTCATTTCATCCCCACACTTTCAAACAAGGCTCTAAAACATTTTGACTTAAAGAGTTCTGGCCTCCTGCCCTTTGTAAATGGGATTCTGGGTTATTACTAGCGACCTAAAGACATCAGTTCTGCTTATCAAACAGTTACAGAAACTGAGAACGGCTCTTATCTTTTGTTGCAGTTGTCATTCCAAGAACTATGGATACAACTCACCTTCTATCAGTAATTTGAATACAATCACAGTGTAAGCAAATAAAGAACCCTGCCAAATTGTCATAATGAACATCTGATGCATCCCTTAGTTGGAATTTCAAGGTTATAATATAAGTAACTTCTGTGGCTGGAAGTTTACACAGAAACATGGAAATTGACCGCAGATAAAAACATTTGGGCCCACGAAGGCTGCGCACGTTCCTCCCTGCTGTGAACTCTCTGACCCAATTAGAGCCTTGGCTTTCATAAAATGTATGATACCTTTGTGTCTAACCAAATCTTTTTTTGTTTTAGCTTCCACCACCTCTGCTTGGAGGCAACTTCACAAGCACACCACTCTTTCTGGGAAGAAGCCCTTCCCCGAGACTTTCGCTTGAGCACCATCTCTTGCTCCATTACCTAGATGATGCCTTTGATGTATTTAAATATTTATTTCATACCACTCTCTCCCTTCTTTCCTTTGTGCTGGTGAGGTCCTTCAGTCTTTCCAGATAATTTTTTAGGATGTAGACCAGGGCACAACGCCTCCGTTACTCGACTGCTAAAACAGTGACTCAGGCCCTCATTCTCTCTCGTCTCGGTTACTGTAACCTCCTGCTGTCCGGCCTTCCTGCCTCTCACCTGTCTCCCCTACAATCTATCCTAAACGCTGCTGCCAGAATCACTCTACTCTTTCCTAAATCTGTCTCCAAGTCTCCCCTGCTAAAATCCCTCTCCTGGCTTCCGATCAAATCCCGCATCTCGCACTCAATTCTCCTCACTTTTATACTCTTCTGCCCCTCCTTACATCTCGGCCCATATTTCTCTCTATGCACCATTCCGACTCTTGCGTTCTGCTCAAGGATGTCTTCTCTCTACCCCCTTTGTATCTAAAGCCCTCTCCCGACTTAAACATTTCTCACTGACTGCCCCACACCTCTGGAATGCCCTTCCCCTCAATACCCGATTAGCACCCCCTCTATCCACCATTAAGACCAAAGTGCCACTTTAAGACACACTTGCTTAAAGAAGCATATGAGTAGCACCGTGGATAATACTAGACACATGATACATCAAGCTTTGCCCGCTGCAGAATGCCCTCCTACTGTCTCAGTACGTTCTACCTACCAATTAGATTGTAAGCTCCTCGGAGCAAGGACGCCAATTCCGAAATGTTAATTTTATGTCTGAAGCTCATGACCTGTTATTTGTATTATTTGTTATTTATATGATTGTCACGTGTATTACTGCTGTGACGCACTATGTACATTAATGGCGCTAATTAATGCCTGCGGCCGGGCACGACTCTCAGCTGCCTCTTCCTTTCTCTGCCCCATGCTGCCGAGCTTCCACTGCCGGCGCGCGACAGGTCTCTCTGATGTCAGTGCGCTGGACATAAGCCTAACCCAGCTTCCGGCGCGCCGTGCGCTGACGTCACAGAGCCCCGTCGCGCGCCGGCAGTGGAAGCTCGGCGGCGTGGGGCAGAGAAAGGAAGAGGCTTATAGGCATCTGAGAGTCGGGCCCCGGCTGAGACCGGCAGCAGGGCCTGGCCAAAGGTCGAGGGAAATGTGCAGTGCCGGCGGGCCCCCCCCCCCCCAGCCAGCGGGCCTGGGACACCAACCCCGGTAGATCCACCCTGTTGGCGGCCCTGACTTCCAATAATGCCAACGTTTTTCTCCCCCTGATCATTAAGATAAAATCTGCTGGTCGGGCGAAGGTTTACCCTGGTCCTCAACTGTTGCTATTCTGTGTGTATGAACACGGCTGGAGATACTGATTCCTGATGCCAAGAGGCAGCCACAATATACTTCAACGTAACTAAAAGTTGCACGATATGTGGCACGGCTGCTTTAAACATTGTCATATCAGTTACCAAGGAAACCAAATAAAAATCATTGCCATTTGTGCTGCTAGGCAGAAATCGATTTAATTGCCACACACCTAACATTCTTTACAATCCATTTTGTTTTCTTATTATTTTATTCCAAGAGAACAATGTTCTTTTACCAGGAACAATGAGTCACATTAATTAGACAGCTCAATATAATTATGCAACTTTATGTGTGTATGACTCGTTGTGTATTTTTGAATAGTGGATTATGACGGAAATCCTGTCTTTTTCTGGTGCGGCAGAGTTAATATTTGAACTACTCGTCATTTTAATGTTGGCATCAATACGCCAGCTTGGGCAGCAAAATTCACCTGAAAGCTGTTGTAGCAGAAATTACTGTTACCTTTTCTCAGCCATTACAGTGCCCTTCTGGCGTTCAGTAACTGTGACATGGGCTGGGACACTGATGGGCCATTTCTGCTGGTGTCTGTTGTTGCGACTCTATAGAAGAGTTTGTGATTGGTGTCGCTGCAGATTACACAGGTGGTGACACTGAAGGAAAATACCTTGATCTATCGCGACTCTATATCATAGTGTCCCGGCTACTAAACTTTCTATAGCGACCATTTACAAAGTCACATCCCCTTCCTCTTCTGAAACAGGCTCTGGCACGCCCCTTTTTGTGCCATGCCCTTTCTCTAGCAGTGCACCAATTGTATCTAGTGACCTGCCTGGTCACATGATTTTCCCCACAGAACTTTGCCTCTTTGGTCCTCTTCTGCTGCACTGACAGCCATTTAGTGAACCCCCGAGCCGAATCTTCGCAGATCGATTGGCAACTTAGCTAATTACTTATCATTGTGTGGATTGTATTGATGCACATATTAAAAGGGGGAAAAAATAAATAAAATTAAAAAACCGGCAGCTTGGGCTGCTGCTTTAAGTTGTTGATCAATCACATTGATCTGAACATTTTTGGTGATATATTTTCCGGCAGTAAAATCATAACATCGTGAAAGTAGCCAAATGGCATCATTACTGCCAGGTTTATAGATCAACCCCAGCCAAAAGCACCAGAAAGCATTTCAGTATCAGTGCAGTTATTGGTCTGCAATATCTAGTAGAAATCACCCGGAAGTCCTATCTTCCAGGACCCAATGGGAATGAACGATATTATGGAAATAAGGACTGGATCCTTTCCTCCAGCTGTGCCCTGTTCATCTTTAACTTTATCCACATAAAAAGCTCATAATATTATGCTCAAGATAATAGGGTCACTGGTTGACATTTACATACTCGCTATTAACTTAACAGGAATCACTTAGGGCTCACAGGCAGTTTGAAATCCATGTTGTGACTGTAACTGACTGAGACTCAATTACAGTAATGAATGTTCTACGGTTTAAGTCATTTGCATATATTTTGTATAAATGCCCCTCCCTCTCCTTCACTTCTTTGATTTATGCTTGACGCTTTGGCAGGCAAAATTGATCGTATTCTTTCTTTTTTTATGATGTAAACTGAATCTTATACCATTACTAATGTACCCATATGAAAAGATTGACTTCTAAATGGAAAACAGAATGAAAAAGAAGTCCCCATCTAAAAATGTATGCTGCTGTATAATGTTACTGAGTATCTCTGTACGTCTCTGGTGCTTCATTGCCCTTTGTGCTAAGAGAAACATTTATATTATTCCCCACAAATACTTGCCAGATTAGCTATTTTTATTTTGTATACTTCTATCTTTTCTAATTGGCAAAACAGTTCTTGCCCATAGCAGTTGTTTCTCTGTTGTTGATTGGAGAAGGTTTAAGGCCATTAACTGTTCCAGTGCCGGAATGTCTAGTAGCACAAAGATCCACAGGGATGTTAGCAATGTCGCCAGTCACGGTCCTGGACAGAAGATGAAGTCCTCCTCTTCCAGTCAGATAGTTTGCCCGGCTGCCACAGTCGAGGGAGCGAAGGGCGATATGGCCATGTGTGGGCCATTGCAACAAGGGCACTGTAGGCGGACGCTCACAGAGGTATGCAAGGGAGTCTGGTTATAGTGAAATTAAATAAGGCTTTTATTGCGCCTGTTTCCTTAACATCAGGAAAACATCCAAACAAGGGGTAAACAAAGCTTCTATTCACTTGGGAGTATTTCTAGTGAAATGCTATGCAATCCACCACTCCCTTTAGATAAGCATATCTCCCAGCCCCAAACATATAGCAGGAAATATCAGGCTCCAGGTTAGAATCTTGTCCCCTTTGTCTTGAAAGCAGCTCTGCTGTTTCTTCTGGCAGGGCTCAAGACAAGTGTGAGAGTCAAGGACAATCTCTGCTCTGTCTCCAAGTTCAGCTCAGGTGTGAGCTAAGGAGTCTCTCTTCCTGTCTCAAAAGACAGGCTTTTCTAAGCAATCTAATCAGGCAGGTTGTGTTTGTTAATTGACTACCAGCAGTTAACTACCACTCTGCTGGATTAGAGGCACATTACCTGAACAGGGATAACTCCCCTGTTACATACCTCCCCTGTTTGTGGGAAGCTCGGGCTTGCCACGGCCAAATCCCATCCTTCCACTCTCATTCTAGATATCTCTGTGACTTGAATGAGAGTTGATGGAGGAAGAGAACCCTCAGTCCCGCTGGGATTGGAGCCCTTTCTCCAGTTTATTCGCGTCTCGTCCCGAAGGTGCTTGAGATCAGCACTCCTCAGTCGCTCGAGGAGGACTTTTTCTAAGTATAGTCTTTTTGCTATGTGCGCGGTCATGAGATTTCCCTCGCGTCGGGTGCTCATCTTATTGTAGGCAGACTGTATGGCAGTATTTGCAGAGCGTTTAAAAACAGCCCTTTGAGTTTTCTGCTCTTGAAGCTGTCTCTCTGCCCCTTTTCCACTCAATGGGGTTGCTAGTTCAGCCTCTTTGGGATTAAGTTGTAATTCCACCCCCACTTCCAGAGAATGTCCCATCTTTTCAGCTTCATCAGCTAAGGATTCTTCTGGTTTTGATTCAGCACGTATACCTTCTTTTATTGCTTGTTGGGTTGCTGAAGGTTTTTCTAGTGCTTGTTTAGGTGGTTGACATTTTGCAACCTTGTCTTTCAGACGAGCGGTATTCCCAGCTCTCACTGTACCCTTGTCTTCATGGGTTTTTGTGGCTGTGGGATACTGATGCTTTGTCAGGGTCAATACTTGTCCTTGTAGAACTTTCATCTCATCCGCGAGAGATCCCTGTTTTTTTGAGTGCGTCTTGCAAGTCTCTTCTCAGGGAATTTATCTGCATGCTTTGCTTTCTCTGAGCTTGCTTCCACATTTTTATTGCATTGTGAAGCACTATGAACTTCTTTGCTTGGGCCACAGTTACTTGTTTCAGTTTCTGGACCTTCTTGTGCTCCCTTTTGTGCCGCGTCACCTGGGTTCTAAGCTTGGCCTTTAGCGTTGCTTTGGTGACGCTCAGGGTAGCCTTCAGTTTCTCATGCTGCTTTGCGGGGACATACTGGGTAATCAGACGTTCCTGCAGCACTTGAATTTCTTTAACAGCCTGCAGATTGTCTTCCTGCAGAGTTCGCTGCTTCTCCTCGGCCTCCTCGAGGTGCGTACGCAGATCTTGCAGTTGGTTCTGCAGTCGGTGCTCTGCTTCAAATTTCTCACCTTCCAAAAGTCACTTTATTTCTTTAAGCTCGTGCAGCTTTTCATTTTTTTCCTTGACGTCGTTTGTCAAATTAAAATTCTTTGAGTTTTAAGTTTCTTCTTTGTAATCTTAAATTTTCTCCTTTTTCAGTCTCTGTACTATTCAGGGCCTCCTTGCAGTCCTCCTTCCATTTACGCACATCTGCTTTGAGAATGACAGTCTCCTGGCGCGAGACTTCCTTCTCTAGGTTGAGGGTCTGAAGCTCCTTCTGGGAGACTTGGAGATCTGTCTTAAGATTGACAATCGTTTCTTTAGATATGTCCAGCTCCTCATTGAGACTGTGTAGTTCCTATCTGGAAACTTCCATGTCTTGCGGCAGCTGTTGGTCTCATAATGTGAGGCATCCAGTGCTCTGCGGAGTGTCTGAACCTCTTTCTGAGATACGTCCACCTCTGTCCGGACACTGTTGACCTCCTGTTGTGAGGCATTCAGCTCTATGCGAAGAGTGTGAACCTCTTGCTGGAAGACTGTCATCTGCTTCAGTGCCTCCTCATACTTCCGCTTTAGCATAGCCATCATTTTATCAGATTGGCTCTGCTTTTCATCCATGGCGGAAATAGTAGCATTTGCAGTATCTAGCTCAGTCTTGAGATCGTCCAATTCTGTCCTGACTCCAGAGTACATTGCGAGCACCGTCTTCTGTAACTCAGCATTATCTTTCAGTAGCTCTGCGTAATCATCTTTCTTTTGTTTCAATTGTTCACGGAGTATAACACAGTCACGCCTGGCATTTTTCAGAGCATCCTCAGGGCTTGTCAAGGGATCAACACTCACTGGTTCCGGCTCCACTTCCCTGGGATGGTTGGTTGAGGGTTCCTCATTGTTGGCACCGGACAGACACTTCTTTGGGGTACACGACTTCTGCCTTGGGCCCTCTGGATATTCGGTTAACCGCGGGACGAGTTCTCCATTTTCCCTAGGCTGCAGGGCATCTCGGTCCCCCTTTTTCTCCACAGGGTCTGCGGACGTGTCTGTTACTTCCACAGTAAGTGAAGAACTGCTTTTCTTTTTCCGCCTTTTTGTTTTGGATGACTCCGTCCCATCAGGAGTACTGGGGTCTCCTTCTTTATTTAATACTTCAACAGCTTCATTATATACGCCAGGCTTTTCTTGCAGTTGCTTTAGCTGACAGAAATATTGGGTGATCTGCTGCTCCCGCTGTTTCTCTTGTCGACCATATACGTCATCATAGAGAGCGGTCTTTTCTGTTCGTGCCGAGTTCAGGCACCCCCACCATTCTTGGGTTGTTTTGTAGATGTGACTCGGTTCGGGTTCCCCGTAAGAGATGTCTTCCTCCTTATTGGACTGGAAGGGCCATTCTTCCGTGGGGTAGGGTTCATTACAGGAACGCTGCATCTTGTCCTCCATTTTGGGGCTCTTAGGTGTAGTTTTCTTCCTGACCTCAGGAGGCGCTATTGCAGCTGTTGCCACTGTATTTGCTAGAACCAATTGTGGTAGTTTTACAGATCGGCATATTTTGCTTGTAGAGGTCGTAGCTCTCACAGGCATCTCTGTAGACTTTTTTCTTTTTCTTGGGTAAGTTTTACAATATCAGCAGTACTGTGCATGCATTCTCTCTCTTTAGGTATACTGGATGTGCAGTTGCTAGGTAAAAACTTCTATTTGCTTTACACCATTTACTTGCTAGGTGTAATCTCTCCGCTTCAGCCAAATAATGTGGTTTTCTGCTTGAGTTCAGTCTCAACTTTGGGTATTATGACATTCACTCTTCACACTTTGGGATACCTTTTACACAGCTCAGCAATTCCTTTTTTCTAGTAGGCAATTTTACCCTCAGCACTTGTTTACTGAAAATTCCCCTGCTTCAGCACAGTCTTGCATCAATTTTCACACTTTCTGCATATACTCCATTCACAACGGGTAGTCCTATGCGGTGTGGCAGACTTTACTTGCAGAATCAGTACCGCTTGTGGGTCACCATCTGTATTCACTGCTTCAGCTAAACATTTGAAAACAACAAACACCTATCCCTTTAAGGGCTAACTCACTTCTTGAACTCTGACTATGGCTGGAAGGCAAACCCCCTATTTCAATTACCATATTACACTTTATTGTGATAGGCAAATAAGGTTTATCTGCTTCAGCAGTCTCTCTCTCTCTCCTCTTGGGATTGGGGAAAAGAGTCCATCTGTGGTTTTGTAAGTTTCAGTGCAGTGGTGTGTATCACTTTAACTCTGGTCTCTGCTGCATGAGATTTTTTTTTTTAAGTTGCTCAGACTGTTTGTAGGCAAAAAGCATAAAAAAACTTTCACAGAAAAAATCTCTGGTCCTTTCTAACTTCAAAGACCACCTCTCGTCCCACTTCGGACACCATATGTAGGCGGACGCTCACAGAGGTATGCAAGGGAGTCTGGTTATAGTGAAATTAAATAAGGCTTTTATTGCGCCTGTTTCCTTAACATCAGGAAACCATCCAAACAAGGGGTAAACAAAGCTTCTATTCACTTGGGAGTATTTCTAGTGAAATACTATGCCATCCACCACTCCCTTTAGATAAGCATGTCTCCCAGCCCCAAACATATAGCATGAAATGAACAGATACAAAAAGTCTTGTAAATGAAAGTCTTATCTGTTAGCTGGGCTGCTGTAGGTTCATTACAGGAACGCTGCATCTTGTCCTCCATTTTGGGGCTCTTAGGTGTAGTTTTCTTCCTGACCTCAGGAGGCGCTATTGCAGCTGTTGCCACTGTATTTGCTAGAACCAATTGTGGTAGTTTTACAGATCGGCATATTTTGCTTGTAGAGGTCGTAGCTCTCACAGGCATCTCTGTAGACTTTTTTCTTTTTCTTGGGTAAGTTTTACAATATCAGCAGTACTGTGCATGCATTCTCTCTCTTTAGGTATACTGGATGTGCAGTTGCTAGGTAAAAACTTCTATTTGCTTTACACCATTTACTTGCTAGGTGTAATCTCTCCGCTTCAGCCAAATAATGTGGTTTTCTGCTTGAGTTCAGTCTCAACTTTGGGTATTATGACATTCACTCTTCACACTTTGGGATACCTTTTACACAGCTCAGCAATTCCTTTTTTCTAGTAGGCAATTTTACCCTCAGCACTTGTTTACTGAAAATTCCCCTGCTTCAGCACAGTCTTGCATCAATTTTCACACTTTCTGCATATACTCCATTCACAACGGGTAGTCCTATGCGGTGTGGCAGACTTTACTTGCAGAATCAGTACCGCTTGTGGGTCACCATCTGTATTCACTGCTTCAGCTAAACATTTGAAAACAACAAACACCTATCCCTTTAAGGGCTAACTCACTTCTTGAACTCTGACTATGGCTGGAAGGCAAACCCCCTATTTCAATTACCATATTACACTTTATTGTGATAGGCAAATAAGGTTTATCTGCTTCAGCAGTCTCTCTCTCTCTCCTCTTGGGATTGGGGAAAAGAGTCCATCTGTGGTTTTGTAAGTTTCAGTGCAGTGGTGTGTATCACTTTAACTCTGGTCTCTGCTGCATGAGATTTTTTTTTTTAAGTTGCTCAGACTGTTTGTAGGCAAAAAGCATAAAAAAACTTTCACAGAAAAAATCTCTGGTCCTTTCTAACTTCAAAGACCACCTCTCGTCCCACTTCGGACACCATATGTAGGCGGACGCTCACAGAGGTATGCAAGGGAGTCTGGTTATAGTGAAATTAAATAAGGCTTTTATTGCGCCTGTTTCCTTAACATCAGGAAACCATCCAAACAAGGGGTAAACAAAGCTTCTATTCACTTGGGAGTATTTCTAGTGAAATACTATGCCATCCACCACTCCCTTTAGATAAGCATGTCTCCCAGCCCCAAACATATAGCATGAAATGAACAGATACAAAAAGTCTTGTAAATGAAAGTCTTATCTGTTAGCTGGGCTGCTGTAGGGGAAGCTTTTCTGCTCTCTTGGGACCGCACCCTTGTGTGCACAGGAAATATCAGGCTCCAGGTTAGAATCTTGTCCCCTTTGTCTTGAAAGCAGCTCTGCTGTTTCTTCTGGCAGGGCTCAAGACAAGTGTGAGAGTCAAGGACAATCTCTGCTCTGTCTCCAAGTTCAGCTCAGGTGTGAGCTAAGGAGTCTCTCTTCCTGTCTCAAAAGACAGGCTTTTCTAAGCAATCTAATCAGGCAGGTGGTGTTTGTTAATTGACTACCAGCAGTTAACCACCACTTTGCTGGATTAGAGGCACATTACCTGAACAGGGATAACTCCCCTGTTCCAGGCACTCAAAAAGTTATGGAAGGGCAGTATATAAATGTGTTTATTTAATGGAGGAGTCTTAACAAAATGTGCATGTGTCATAAAACGTACTGTAGAAATCCATTGGGTATGTTGGTGTTGCTGTTAGTGCTCACTCATGACATCATTATATTATGTCATCATTTACAGCCCTCTTAAAAAATGTTCTTTATCTATACTGAAGAGTATGAAGTCGGCACTCAAGTGGTCTTCTCAAGAAAGGCCCGCAAGCAGACCGAAACATCGATCTATCTTTAATAAATCCTTTGGATATTTTTTTCATCAAGACCACTGGAGTCCTGACTTCTTACTCTTCTGTATTGTAGGTGGAATCCGCTACGATGCAGGATCATCTTTGCTGAGCACCAGTGACAAGTATCTAATTCTCGTGAGTGCACCACGCAACAGTAACTTTATCTATATTGGCCATAAGCAATGTCATGGTGAATACCATTACTTGTGATAGTTGGTAGTAAAGTATGTGATAATACTCAGTGCTACTTTATAATACAGTAGAAGTTTTCATCTGTTAGTGCCAAATCTGAAATGGCGTGCTTTGAAACAAGACCGTTCAATAAATCGTTTGTATGCAAATGTTTGCAAAGTCATTTCTTTATCCACAAACTTTGGAGATATACAGTAATACAAACAAAATCAGAAGTTTTGCCCCCGGGTGATCAAAATAATGGGAATTCAGAGCTACTACTTCAAGAAGATAAGCAACCTGGTGGCAGAATGTGAGATATATTATTTCAGGAGAGGAATTGCACTAAGACATTCCAATGGGACTGCTGGTGAAATAATGGCTGATTGACAGAAAGATGCATTTATGTTGTACGGCAGCGGTGCGCAAACTGGGGGGGCGCGCCCCCCTGGGGGGGTGCAAGATTGTTTAGGGGGGGCGCAGGAAGCAGCGGCGATTTTGCCAGGAGCAGAGGGAAAAAAGCCGTCTGCAGCTGCAATTTTTCTTTTGGCCATTAGGTGGCGCTGTGCTGCGCTGTGCTACAGTACACAGCAGCATCTCGTTGCTTCCTGCATCAGCGTGTGACATGGGGAGAGGGGGTGAGTGAGACTGGAACATGGGGGGTGTGAGTGAGACTGTGAACTGGGGGGGGGATTGAGATCGGAAACATGGGGGGGAGTGAGACTGGAAACATGGGGGGGGAGAGTGAGACTAGAACTATGGGGAGGGTGGGTGCGACTGGGACCTGATGGGGGTGGAGAGACTGGACTGTGGGGGGGGACTGGGGACATGTGGGGGGTGGGGGGGTGGTTGGAGTTAGAGAGACGGTGACAAACCCCTTGTTGGAGATTCTTTTTGGTCGCTCCTGTGCTCCTTTTCTCCTGGGGGGGCCATGGGTTGGGGCCTGGTGGTTCGTGCGTCCCTTCCTCCTGATTCCCTTGTTGGGGTCGGCTCCTTCTTGCCCTGTGTGGTTTGCGCGTCTCGTCCGGGAGCATGGGTAGTGAGTGTGAGACTGGGACATGGGGGAGTGAGTGTGAGACTGAGGCATGGGGAGGGTGTGAGTGACATGAGGGGGGTGAGAGTGTGAGATGGGGAGGGGGGTGAGAGTGAGTGTGACATGGGGAGGGGGGGTGAAAGAGCTACATGGGGATGGGGATGAGAGAGACATTGGTGGGAGGGAGGGAGACACTGGCAGGAGGGAGAGAGACACACAATGGCTGGAGGGAGAGTGTGAGAGAGACACCGGGTGGAGGGAGAAACAATAGCTGGTTGGAGAGTGCAAGAGAGACACTGGGGGGAGGGAGAGGCAATGGCTGGAAGGAGAGTGAGAGACAATGGAGGGAGGGAGACACTAGGGGGAGGGAGAAAGAGAGAGAGACACACAGGGGGAGGGAAAGAGAGTGGGGGGAGACACTGAGGGGAGGGATAGAGAGGGACTGGAGGGGGAGTGAGAAATACAGGGAGTTGGAGAGACTGGAAGAGGAGTGTGAGACTGGAAGAGGGGAGAGAGTGAGAGACAATGGGGGGAGGGAGAAAGAGACACACACTGGGGGGAGGGAAAGAGAGTGGGGGGGGAGGGGGAGACACTGAGGGGAGGAATAGAGAGGGACTGGAGGGGGAGTGAGAAATACAGGGAGAGACTGGAAGAGGTTAGAGAGGTCCTGAGGTGTTCTAATGTGGCGGGAAGAGAGAGATTAATAATACAGCAGAAATGGGAACGCTATTAGACAAATATTATAATATTTATTTTTAAGTTATGTAATTTGTGCTATAAATACTTTTTTTGTAGACGCGTGGCGGGGGCGTTACAAAGCTGGTTCGCCCTCAATAGCTGAACCAGCTCACGTGCGCTGACGTCATGTGATTTTGATTACATCAGGCAGGGGGGGCCCGAGAAATTTCATGGATGAAAAGGGGGGCTCGGCATAAAAAGTTTGCTCACCCCTGTTGTACGGTACCAGTAAAAATAGGACAAGAATAAGACAACGCAGTGGCATTTGGTATAAAGGCGAAGCAGCTGGTATTCCTCAGACACTGTCATGTCAATAACATTGTCCTGACCTGAGCTCCTGGGGTTACCCCAGGAAGTAATACAGTGAGAGTTACCCCAGGAAGTAATACAGTGAGAGTTACCCCAGGAAGTAATACAGTGAGAGTTACCCCAGGAAGTAATACAGTGAGAGTTACCCCAGGAAGTAATACATTGAGAGTTACCTCTCTTTTTCACGTACGTCCTCGGCATAGAGTTAGGATGACAAATAATAAATGGTTACAATACATAGTTACATAAGTGAGCAGGGTATACATTATATACAATACATAGCATGCACAGTTAGAGAAGATGTATATTATAGGCGTATGTAACAGTTACAGACCCGATTAAAATGTGAGGCCGACTTAGTTTTGAAAGAACTTAAACTGGTGGTGGATGTGAGAATCTCCGGTAGGTTGTTTCTAGTTTTGGGGTGCACGGTAAGAGAAGGCGGAGCGCCCGGATACTTTGTTGAGCCTTGGGACCATGAACAGTGTTTTGAACTCAGATCTCAGCTGATAGGTGCTGCATGTGGTAGGGGTGAGGAGCTTTTTCAGAGAGATGGGTAGCTTGCCCAGAAAGTATTTGAAGGCAAGACAGGAAAGGTGACCTTTGCGCCTAGACTCAAGTGATGACCAATCTAGTTCTTTGAGCATTTCGCAGTGATGTGTGTTGTAGTTGCATTGGAGAACAAAACGGCATATTGAATTGTAGAGGGTGTCAAGTTTGCTAAGGTGGGTTTGGAGTGCTGAGCCGTATACTATGTCTCCATAGTCGATAATTGGCATTAGCATCTGCTGTGCGATACGCTTTCTGACCAGCAGACTTAGGGAGGATTTGTTCCTGTAAAGTACACCTAGTTTGGCATAGGTTTTGGATGTCAAGGTATCAATGCGCATCCCGAATGTTAAGTGCGAGTCAAACCATATGCCCAGGTATTTAAAACTAGTAACAGGAGTTAGGGTGGTCTTAGCGTTGGTTCTGATCTGGAGCTCAGTCACTGGAAGCTTTAAGAATTTAGTCAGTGTCAGTGTTTAAAAACAGTTTGTTTTGGGAAATCCAGTTTTCGAGTCTCAAAAAGTCAGACTGAATTACGTGTTCAAGGTCGGAGAGGCTATGGCTGTGTGTATATAGGATTGTGTCATCTGCATACATGTGTATTGAAGCTTCCTTACTAGCTGTGGGAAGATCATTGATGAACACTGAGAAGAGTAGGGGCCCCAGAACAGAGCCTTGCGGGACACCACAGGTGATATCCAGGGGGTTGGAGTTAGAGCCTGAGGTGGACACATATTGGGATCTACCTAATAGGTAGGAATGAAACCAGTTTAAAGCATGCTTCCCTATTCCAGAGCTCTGGAGTTTGTTAAGCAGGATAGCATGATCAACAGTATCAAAAGCCTTTGCAAAATCTAGGAATATTGCACCAGTGAGTTGTCCCTGTTCCATTCCACACTGGATTTCATTGCAAACTTTTAGCAGGGTAGTTACGTGGATTGTTTGGGGCGAAAGCCAGGTTGGAATTGGCTAGGAAAATTTGTCTTGGTATAGTAATCGCTTAATTGGGATTGAACACATTTTTCCATGACTTTGGATAGTATTGGGAGAAGAGAGATTGGCCTGTAGTTTGAGACAGTGTTTTTGTCCCCACTTTTGAAGATTGGGACAACTCTGGCAGTTTTCCAGGTCTTAGGGATATTGCCCGCAGACAGGATAAAGTTGACTATGGAAGCAATTGGTTTGGCAATGGCTGGGGCACCATGTCTTAGGAACATAGATTGCAGTAAATCAGGTCCACATTGGCTGTTTGATTTTAATTTGAGGAGAGCTTGTGTAATCTCCTCTTTGGATACTGATACTGGGCCAAAATGAAAATTGTGGACAGTGTTGGGAGGGGGTGGGGCTATATGGGTACTCCCAGGATGAGATTCATGTTTGTGGTTTGTGCTGCGTTTTGCTAATAAGTTAGTAGCACGCCCCACAAAGTAATCATTGAATGCATTTGCAATGTAAGTGGGGTTTGTCAGAGTAATATCCCCCTTAGTGATATTACTTGGTTGTTGATGGTTAGAAGGCTGGAATATGTTGTTGATAACCTTCCAGAAGTTAGCTGGGTTTGATGTGTTCTGGAGGAGATTGTCAGAGTAATACTGTGTGATGAGTTAATGCTCCTCTTGATTAGAGGTCTGTTCATGCAGTTGTTGAAGTGAGATCAGTATGTAGAATAGTCTCATCAGCTGTGTACAAAGCAAGATGGGGCGTGGCAGGTATTTTTATGAAATTTGACACTGCACATAGAACTCGCAATTCAAATGGCTTGGTATTCACTCACAGACACTCTCCAGAATTCACAACCGGTTCATCTCAATATCAGATCTTTAAGGACCTAATATGGGCTGTGTTCTGAGAGTGTCTCTCTCTAATTAACGTGGGTGCCATCTTGGTTAGCTGACTTGTTATATGCCATCTATCAGCAGTCCCATTCTATGGCTCCCATCAACTGATGGGCGTGTCTTTTTTTCACAACCTCATCTACTGTGTAACTGCATGTATTTAAAAACTACACAGAAACCCAGTACTTCCCTTAGACATTCAGATGCATATCACTGCAATGTCACTGCAATGTCACTGCAATGTCACTGCAATGTGCTACTGACTTCATCAACACAGTTGGACAAATCGAATGTACATTATCTGGGCCTTCGGTATGTTAAGTAGGGCAATCTGATCTTTCGGGTGAGAAACCCTTGAAGTACAGAGGCTAAACATGCATCCAATTTAAATGAGGAACCTTATTCTATATATGCCACAACGGTGGTTCAGGGCAAAATTTACCATAGACGCCAATGAGCGATTTCACCCACAGACGACCTGAACGACCACTTCTGCGTATATAGAATAAGGCCACATCCGTATGCATTATAACCTGAGTAAGGCAGTCACCATCTGTGAGTCATGGCAATTATAAAAAAAAGACTTACGTTGAGCTCCTATGCAGCAGCCTTTGGGAACGGGGGTCACAATTAGGCTTTAATGCAACTCCGGGTTCGCAGTAGGGCCGGACTAGTTTTTGGAATGGACTCCGAAAATGTCACTTGCGTAGGTGGCAGACCCACATGATCAGGTGTACTGTTGGACTGACCAGGACGGTGGGTGCGGCAGGATGGGCAGCACCTGTGCGGGTTATCCTCTAAACTCGTGTCCAGCAAGAAAGGTAAATTAAGTCATGTGACAATTGCTTGGGTGTGCACGGACGGCGGTACTGCTCAAAATTGTCTCAGGAAATGTTGCACCTTTTTGTTTTGGTCCCTGTTTTGGAGAAGCCGGCCCAATATTCATAGCAAGGAGGTTTTTTAGAAGTTTTGTATTGGATTTAATTTGGTTAAAGGAAGCGGTGACCTTACTTTTTGCCACAAATGGGGCAACGTGACATAAATCCCTAAGCATTGAGACCGTGACCACCAGCACTTCTGCTTTCTCCGCTTTGACAATATATTAAACAGATGGTTCGTTATGCAGCTGTTATCATTAGGCATCTTACAGCCATGCCATGTCACTCTGCTACTATCAGACTATTTACCATGCATCTCATTGGCAAGTAAGCACCGCGAGCAGTGTCTGTTCAAACTGGATTGTAACTAGGAGAGCAATAGTTGTTGACAATAGTAACAATGATAGATGACCTTACACACACTGACAATATCTGCACAGTATGTAATCAAAATGTAACTGACATTGCTATTCCATTGTTGACCTAAAAGCGCACACACACTCTGATGGCCAATGCCTCGTAATCCTGCTATTACAGCTCTTTATATTAAAGTCCATATTTTGGCATGGAGCATTCACAAAGCTACATGGATCATGGTGAAGGTACTAAGCAGAAGAATATTTGTGTGCATGAGAGGTGACGTGATGTGGACACATTCTCCTGCATGCCTCTGCCTCTCCCAAACTCACTCTGTACTCTACTTGGCTGCATTCTTCAATAACAGGTGGATCCAAAAATGTTGAAGCTTGAGACTGTGATGCTCTTTGCATGTGCTTAGAGCATTATCCGGGATAAAGCGCTGAGGTCTGCAGTGTCATTTCTATAACATATCTTCATTGGAGAAAGTAGCTGCTCTAATGTTACGGTTTTACTATAACTCTGTTTCCCAACCTTGGTGGGCCCAAGAGGCTTAAATGGGATGCTCAGAGATACAGGAGAGGCGCATGATGGGAGACACAGAAAGTGTGTAAGACAAGGGAGGGCAGAGTGATAAAAGGGGGAACACAGTTTGCTTTAGAAACGTCTGTGTGTGTATACGTGCCGTGTGTCATGGAGTTCCATTACATGGGACACCATGTTTGTTTTCCAGGCAGCTGATCGCCAACGTCAGGCAAGGTCGAGGTTACTTTTATCTACTACATAAAGAAGAGGAGGCAAAGAAACTGGACCGACTAAAAAGGGAACACCTGCAACATGAGAAACGCAAGACGGATCCACAGCCACCCAGGGGCTCTACGGAGGAAATCTCTGAAGAGGAGATGAGTAAATGGGCAGATAAGACCAGGTGAACTAAATTCTTTCTTGCTATTCCTCTTATCCCTTTCCGGTGTGAAATGCTCCTTATCCCAGTGTTGTTCCACACTTAGAGGCACATCAGCCATGCTGCTTCAGAAGTGGAAAGACTTGTATATTAGTGCTAAACCAATGAGCTATGAAATACTAGAGGACGAAAATAGCATTCATGCTCAGGCTCCCGGGCCATTTATTTAAGGACAGGGTGTGAATTCCAGTCTAAACCTTGTACCTCTCCAAGTTCCACTTGCCACTAATTCTCCTAATTTAGCAGGTTGTGTTAAGTAATTTCCATCACCTTTATGCACTGGGTTATGTAAACAGATGGGGAGACAAGCTGTTAGGAAGTTTGCTGCTTTGATGCGAGAAGGAACTGTAAATCCTCTGAATGTACTGTTTTGGCTTTGGTGATATCTTCGTGTTAAATCTTTATCCTTAAGGGTATTTTTAAATTGGCCTTTTAGTTTAGCAGAGTTGCTTTAATGCATAATAATATCACTTTTCCTCCCCCATACCTTGTTGTCCCTTGTGGT
The DNA here is from genome assembly GCA_036426205.1 of Ascaphus truei. Classification (NCBI taxonomy): domain Eukaryota; kingdom Metazoa; phylum Chordata; class Amphibia; order Anura; family Ascaphidae; genus Ascaphus; species Ascaphus truei. The sequence goes on from CM071584.1 coordinate 236,358, forward strand.
GGAATGTCAGCCAGAAGGAGCTTATTGTTTTTACAATTGCTACATTTCCTTTGATGTTTCTCCTCACAGGCTCTTTCTCACAGAGGTTACAGAACAGCAGAAAGAAGGGAAGCGTGCGAAAAGACGGCCGTTTACTCCCATCCACAACAGCCTGTTCTCGGCTCAGGTCCTTGATGCAGACCCGTAGGTTCCATGTCACTTTTTATTACTATCAGCATTATTTCACTTTTGGATTGCTACAACTGTACGAAGCACAGAAAGCAGTGCTATGTATCAAGAGACAAACACCCTTCTTTGCTGTAAAACGGATGCAGAGAGAAGCATTTTCATGTTGTTTCTTTCATCACCAATGTATCAGACTATTACTCACCTCCTGTAGCCCGTGTCTTTTACCTTGCGACTAGAAACGTGATTATAGGACCAACTAGGGTCAAACAACGTAGGCTATATAATGGGACGTTTTCAATTCTGTCTCTCGCTGTCATTATCTTAGTATTAATAGGGTCTGCCAAGTCTGACATCGCATAGACTCTGACTAATACTGGGATTGACTAACGTCTGATACTGATTATCTCACCATTGAGTAGAATTGCAAGTTAACGTGTAATCCTGATGCAGCAGGTGAGGGAATAAGTGCTGTAGATGGCAGTGCTTAACCACAATGGGTGGTAGGAGTGACTGTGGGTGTGGGACAGTAGCCGTGAGTGCAGCCTATTGGGATGCTTGATTTGTGAGGCGAGTTTTAAGGTTGCTCAGGATTAAATCAGAAGGTTAACACCATTTGCATGGGAGCAGATAGCAGGGAGGCGTTGGTGAGATCAGGTGTGTTTATGTCTGGGTTTATTATCAGGTATTCACTCAAATTCCCTCAATTAGAAAATGGCTCTGTCATAGTCAGTATGTTTGGTGCAATGGTATTATGTCTGTGATGAGATTTTAAATTAGATTCTAAGGCCTAATGAACAATGACTCATCCTGCCACCTACTCAATGCTAAATCCTTATGTAAGGGTTTATAACTGTTACAACTTGTGTATCAGACGTATACAGTACTGACAACCACTGTTTAAGAACCTTTTGTTCAGTAGTTGCCCATATATGCAATAACATGAATATATGGGCATGCGTGTGTATGTATATATACATATACACACACACACATATTATTTAATAAAACAGGGACTTTTGTCAGCATTTGGATGGTGCCCTAACACAATAAATTGTGCGTGTGAAGAACATTGTGGCCCATACTTACTAAGCAGCGTTATTCCGGTGCCAGAAGACGCCTTACGGCCCATACATTTTAAGATGTGTGGAATAGCACTGCTTAGTATATATGGGCCCACACTTTTGTTACTCTTACATCATTTAAAATAGGGGTCTGGCTGCATTAGGGAATTGGGAAGTTGGGCAGATATTGAGTGTTGGCCATAAACATGATGAAGTTGGGCATTGTTACATATCACCTGTTGTCCCTCAGGGAATCCCTCTTCCGTCAGCTGTGTGCCCTTCATTGGCTCTTGGAGTCTCTAAATCTAGAACCCTCCAGTGCCATGAGACCAGTGTCGTCCTGCTGGAATATAAGGTACAAATGGAAGCATATTCTGCAGAATGTCCAGGTGTGTTCCCCACTACATTAAAACACGGAATACTCCAACATCAAAACTAGTACAGAAGGAGGGAGGGAGGGATATGATTTGGGGAATAGTGTCCCAACAGAGGTGGTAGTTGGTAATATAGTAAAGAAATTCAAAACTATTGGTTCGGGATAACTGAAATATTGAAACATTTGGGTAAAATTAGGTCTGATGCATTACAGAAAATGTAAGAAATGTGGGCACACTAGGAAGGCCAACAGATACTTTATCTGTTGTCATTCTCTATGTCTGTTATATTTGTATAATACGTGAGCTGGATAAGATTACTATGGGAACAATCAGTGTGATATATGGGTTATTAGCAGTTTTGATTTTCCAATATTGATCCACATAGGTGTATTACAGAATCATTGACCAATTCCTAAAGGGCAGGTTATCCAAAGCCCAATATGCATTAGTCTCAAAGGAGAGGCCAATAATTAAATCCTGGACATGTCATAGTAAAATGTACTGGATGTGTCCACAATGGGGAGATTTCCTTTGATCCGTGATAGGAATGCCACTTCCATCTCATTATTCTTCTTTAACGCAGAGATCCTGGTGGCTGTAAAGCTGCATCAAAAAGAATCAATAAGGAGAAGGATGTAGAACTGAAATGGGAACAGTTTATCATGCCAGGAAAGGTACGTTATTGTTTTTTGCACGGCTGTCAGAAATATCTTGCAGTGTTTTACTGGTGTAAATACATTTTTATGTCTTCAAAATGAAATGCTAAATATTTCAGCTACTTAATATTCTTTAGTGTGGGAAATACATTGGAAGCTGCGGCATTATGAGCAGCAGCTATATATTGTACCTACAAGAACCGTAAAGCCTTTTTTTCTTTGTCTTTTATCAATAAACCAATGGGAATCTATTGCTTCCATTTAATTACTATGCACCCTTTGCCCCACTATCCATTTACAAATGTGGCTATGCCACGAACCCATCACATACCTGTTCTTATTTTGTGTATCAACATTTGTTCTGTACTCTTTGAAGGTCAAACCTATTAACCCATTCACTGCCAGAGGGGTCTGCAGGCAGCGAAAAGGAGCTGTCCCACCTTTCCGAAATCTATTAGAATTTCCGTAATGTTAAAACACTTCTTTACCATTTATCACTTTTTTATATAATATATGAATATATGTGTAATAGCAAACGTAGGGAGAAAGTTAACGTTAGTTATAATGATACAGTACATATCCACAAAAGTTCATTAAGGTAACGCAGTCATTTACAATTACATTATTTATTGAAGTTATACCTAAACTTAGCATTTGCTCCCACCAGACACTAAAATAGGGTGTTTGCAGCATCTGGATGGGTGTAACGCCACAGTTAGGAATCATTGAAATAACATAGCATTATTTCCCTCTCCTCTTTCGGATCGTAGTAACACTAAGACTGCCATAACATCCTTGTATAATGTCCTTATGTCTCTTGTATAATCACTGTAGCATAACAGAACTCAGCATTCTGGGTTTAGCACATAAAAAGAAACGTTTATTCTTGAGGATACAGACTCGCATACAGAAATAGTACAAAAATGGCGGTGACGTTAAATAAGTTCTAATATCTTCAAAAATTGTTGCATAATTATTCTTTTCCTGGTTTTAATACCCTCTGCCTGATCTTGGTGGTATATCTTCTCTCCCGATGTTAATACCCTCTGCCTGATCTTGGTGGTATATCTTCTCTCCCGATGTTAATACCCTCTGCCTGAT
>CM071584.1:240427-266168 GCA_036426205.1 Ascaphus truei
ACAGGGATGTGTGACGTTTTATCAGGGCACAGGGATGTGTGACGTTTCATCAGGGCACAGGGATGTGTGACGTTTCATCAGGGCACAGGGATGTGTGACGTTTCATCAGGGCACAGTGATGTGTGACGTTTCATCAGGGCACAGTGATGTGTGACGTTTCATCAGGGCACAGGGATGTGTGACGTTTCATCAGGGCACAGTGATGTTTGACGTTTCATCAGGGCACAGGGATGTATGACGTTTCATCAGGGCACAGGGATGTGTGACGTTTCATCAGGGCACAGTGATGTGTGACGTTTCATCAGGGCACAGGGATGCTTAGAATTCTTTCAGAATCCATAGACATAAATACATTTGCATAGCCACCTATACTCAGATTATATTTGGGTGTTTGCAAATGAGTGCAATACGGTGTTTTTCCACCAGAGGGCAGTCATTTAATTCAGGTTTCTTTTTGTTATTTATTTATAAAATGTTTTACCAGGAAGTAATACATTGAGAGTTACCTCTCGTTACCTCTCGTTCTCACGTATGTCTTGGGCATAGATTTATGATGACAAATACATAGTTAATAATAAGTGAGCAGGTTTATACATTATATACAAGACATTGCATGCACAGTTAGCGATAGTAATAATAATAATAATAGCATGTTCTTGTATAGCGCTACTAGTTTTACGTAGCGCTTTACAGAGACATTTTTCAGACACATGTCCCTGCCCCGTGGAGCTTACAATCTATGTATTTGGTGCCTGAGGCACAGGGAGATAAAGTGACTTGCCCAAGGTCACAAGGAGTCGACACCGGGAATTGAACCAGGTTCCCCTGCCTCAAACTCAGCCGCCCCCTTCTCCAGATAATATATTATTGGCGTATATGTAACAGTTACAGACCAGATTAAAATGTGAGACAGCCTTAGTTTTGTAAGAACTTAGACTAAGAACTTAGCCTGGTGGTGGCTGTGAGAGTCTCCGGTAGATTGTTCCAGTTTACTGGTACTGAATGGGCTGATCTGGTTACATTACATATTCTCTGTATTCTTCCAATCCTCAGGCCAAAAAGACCAATCAGAAACTCCAGCGCAGCCACCTGATGCGGCTGCGCAAATCATCCTTCTTAAGCGACTCGCGTTTCAGCGCTCTGTCATCAACACATACCCCAACCATGGGAAGCGTCTCCTCCCTCATCCCAAGCTCCGACGAGGTGCCAGCAAGGGCCACCGGGTCCTCAGACGCTCCCCGCGAGGGCGCTTACGATATTGAATCCAATGCTAACAGCTCTTCAATGACCCAAGTCAACACGGGCAAGGAGGAGGAAGAGCCTGTGTCTGATTGTAAGTATGCGGAGGTACGCGGGAGTCTTCAGGAGCTAAAGGAACCAATGGCAGTGACACGTTAATCTGCTTTCATGTTACCTTGGTTTGTAAGATCATCAGGGGCGTAGCTGTAGCCTGGGAGCCTGCGCTCTTAAGGGCCCGCTCTCTAGTGTGAACAATATATATTTTTGCTACCGCACGTCGGCGTTTGCTGATCGCTCATGCATGATCGGAGCTTGCCGATCACGCATGCGCACGAGCAGCCGGCAAGTGCCGATTGCGCATGTACGGTAGGCAATTCCCCCCGGTGCGGCAGTGATTATTTCGATACTCTAACGTGAACAAGGCATAGTAGGACAGGCCTGCAAGGGGAACCTAATTAGGTATACACGTGAGCTAATATAGCAAGTATCACAAGTGGCATCCCGCGAGGTGAGCCGGGAGAACATCCTTCTGTTTCCGCGAGCATTGGCAGCCATTTTGATTTCCCTAAATCGGAGGAAATCACTGGTAAATAAAATGGTATCTCAAAAACCCGCACCTCCGTTTCGCAGTGTCACGTAGGACAAGATTGGACTAATGACAACAACATATTTGCTAGGTTCAAACTACACATCTGATGCATTAATAATCTGTAGGTGTATTTTTAAATATCTTCTAAATGTTTCTCCTGAGGTAACCTGGGTTTTTTTTACTGCCCTCTTTCCTTTCCTTTGCCCTTACCGATGTAGGGAGTGTGATAACCTTGTCATTGGGCTGGGGCAAACAAGATTGGCAATCACCACATTATTTAGAATTCTAATGATGAATTGAAATAAAGAAGAAATACATCTACCATGATTAAGTGAAATGGAAATGAACGGATCTAATGCTGCTTAGTGAATCTGGGCACAAGTCTGGTTTAGTACAGACAAAACAGTGACAGAGGTCACATGAGTCCCTTGTTAGCACGCACTCATGGTGCAATAATAATAATAAATGGGGGGATATGGTGATCCTCAGTTAAGCCTCGCTTGCGCCAATCACCCACAAATAATGGTGTTATATGGCGATGGGACGTCTAACCTGTTAAAAGTAAAAATAATAAATGTTTTATTGGAATACTAATACGCCGAAACAGGTGACAGTATGTAGAAGTGACAGTATGTAGAAGTGACAGTATGTAGAAGTGACAGTATGTAGAAGTGACAGTATGTAGAAGTGGTTTAAAAATAGGATTAAAATAAATCCCCAAACTGGGAGGGGCTGGGGCGAGGAATGGTAGTGGGGATGTTAGTGGCAGTATAAAGTATATATGCGTAATAAACGCTAATGCCACACACAAGATGTACCCTCTAGTGTAACTACCAGGTGCTTAGGTGGTATATAGTAAATACACAGTGTGAGCACAGTATACTGTATATCACTCACTGATACCTCACTTATAGGTAGATATAATGGTATACACAAACACAGTACACTCTATGTAACTAATATCCATGTAAGTAAGAGATACCACCGTCCACCTCTTGCAGCAGCTAAGTGTGGATAGTGTGTAAAGCAGGCAGAATAAACACTGATACTACTGGGTTGCAAACCCAACCATAAGATGGTATAGGCTATAAATACCAGTGTCCGGCAGTAACTAGCAATGGATAATACAACCGTAACTGCTGCCGAGATGAAGACGATACACCTACTCCTAGCACCAATGCTCATGCGGATGCCACCAGCGTGACGTCACAGCACCCCGACGCACGTTTCGTGTCATGAGACACTTCTTCAGGGGGGAGGAGCACAAGTCTGGTTTACAAGCTCACTAACACCTTACTCACAGCTCACTCACACCTTACTCACAGATGGACAGAGTTACAAGGAATTATAGCTAATACTGTAAATATATTCATGTTACAAAACAACTGAGTCACTAACGAGACTCAACTGACTTTGTGTGAATTTGTGATGGATACATTGAGGTTTTTACATTAGTGATGGTGCCAACTGGGGCACGATCACTCAGGAGCTCCCATTGACTTAAGCACAATATCAGTTTAATGAATGTCCCCTGTCACTTGCTATACTGATGGGTACATTGCAACTACAGTGTTAGCTGGCTATAGCTACAGTTAATACTTAAAGACAACACAGGTTGACCTTGAATTTAACAATGATGCCATCGTCGGCCTTGCACACGCCCCTCTTACTAGCAGATCTGCTTTTGTACTGGAATCAAGATCCATGCAGGCTACATGTTAACAAAACACAAATGACGCTTCCAATAGCACGAGACAAAGAAGTATATCGCACAAAGCAGAAGCCATCACCTTTCATAATGAATAGCATTCTCCAAGGAAGTCTCCACACAAGCTTTCAGAGATGATCTGAAATGACCAAGGAGCCGTTGGGACTTGGTCTGCGAAGGCATTAAATGTGCAATCTTCAGGAGAGAGCATTGATGCAATCCTGTAAGAGTATGTAATCAGGCAGCACGACAAATTGGGCACAAAAGGTCATGTTAAAAGAATATTTCAGCTACTGTATATAGCCAGCCAATATCAAGCAGATTCTTTTTTATCTGGACATCTGATACGCTTTAACAGAATAATGGGCAAATATGCACATAGATCTAATGTCATCTGTGGAGTCAAAGCTGGACACTCTCTCACCTTACCAATGATAAGAGAGAAATTGATGTGGACACTGTGACCCCACAGTCAAAAATGTCCCTGTACCACCTGGAAAAAGGGACGGGGAAGCGCATAAGAGGGAGTTTAAAGCATTGGTTAATGGGTGGTCCTGCCTAGAACCCCAGTAAGCTAAGGACGGTGGCATGTTTATCAGATTAACAGATTCCTCAATGTGCAGGTCTCCTCTAGGACAGAGATACACAGTGCAGGTTTCCTCTAGGACAGAGATACACAGTGCAGGTCTCCTCTAGGACAGAGGTACACAGTGCAGGTCTCCTCTAGGACAGAGATACACAGTACATCTCTACTCACAAGTTCACAATGCAACTATTCATTTACTCTGACAGCCAAGAACAGAGGAGGAACAATGTTTCAGGTCCCAAATGGACCTTTCAACGGGTCACCTGATGAAACATTGACCTGCACTGTGTATCTCTGTCCTAGAGGAGACCTGCACTGTGTATCTCTGTCCTAGAGGAGACCTGCACTTTGTACCTCTGTTCCTAAGGATACCTGCACTGTGTATCCCTGTCCTAGAGGAGACATGACTGTGTATCCCTGTCCTAGAGAGACCTGCACTGTGTACCTGTCCTAGAGGAGACCTGCACGTGTGTATCTCTGTCCTAGAGGAGACCTGCACTGTGTACCTCTGTCCTAGAGGAGCCTGCACTCTGTATCCACTGTCCTAGAGGAGACCTGCACTGTGTATCTCTATCCTAGAGAGACCTGCACTCTGTATCCCTGTCCTAGAGGAGACCATGCACTGTGTATCTCTTCTCTGTCTAGAGGAGACCTGCACTGTGTATCTCTGTCCTAGAGAGAGACCTGCACTGTGTATCTCTGTCCTAGAGGAGACCTGCACTGTGTATCCCTGTCCCAGAGGAGACCTGCACTGTGTATCTCTGTCCTAGAGGAGACCTGCACTGTGTATCTCTGTCCTAGAGGAGACCTGCACTGTGTATCCCTGTCCTAGAGGAGATCTGCACTGTGTATCTCTGTCCTAAAGGAGACCTGCACTGTGTATCTCTGTCCTAGAGGAGATCTGCACTGTGTATCTCTGTCCTAGAGGAGACCGGCACTGTGTACCTCTGTCCTAGAGGAGACCTGCACTTTGTATCTCTGTCCTAGAGGAGACCTGCACTTTGTACCTCTGTCCTAGAGGAGACCTGCACTTTGAGGAATCTGTTTGTCTATGTTGTGTTGGCTGCACACGCAGGATTCTCCTCGCCTAAAACCTTTTCCCCGCACTTTGGAAGTTTTTATCAGATCAGGCAAAGCCTTTTATAAAGAATGTGGACAGGTATAAAAAAAAAATAATATTTTCATTTAGACATTACATGGTTAATTAATGCATTTAAAGAGGTTTTTTTTAAATAATTTTTATCAAATTTGTTTTGATGATAAGACTTTTTGTCAGTCCTCTGCACTCTGTTCTTTGTTTGCAAAGTTATTATGAAGCCATAATTAGCCAAACAGTTAGACATAAGTAGCTGATATGCTTGAATCCAGTGTTAACGGAGCAATGCAAAGCATATTAATTTTACACCGGATACAAATAAGTAAAACGGTTACTTTAAGGGAGAATGAATCTTTTGAAGGGCATCCAGTGAAACTTATACACGGTACAGTGCCTAAATATATATGTATAGATATCTATTAAATAAAATGGTCTTTTAGTTTAACATTTTGGCCAAAGTGTTGTTAGCCCCTGAGCTACTACACGGCAGACCACATCTCAAAGGTCCCTAACACTAATATACATTCTTAATAAAAAGAATTATATTATAAAAAAGACCATTTTTTTTAATAGATATCTATACATATATATTTAGGCACTGTACCGTGTATAGGTTTCACTGGATGTGCACTGAGCTCTGTCTGTTTCATGTTCTGTCTCTGGTTTTAAATATATATTGCCATGCTCAGTAGCACTCCTCTGTGACACTTATACGCTTATATATATGTTGTGGTTAATGTGGGGGTTTAATATGAGCTTGTAGGTGTCCTGTTCTGTATATCTTTCGAAGGACGCCAGATCTACCGATGAGCTGTTTAAAACAAATCTTTTTGACCCGCTATCTTACAATGCCTCTTTAAGATAAAGTGCATACACTTTCAATCACTTATCTGCAATATCCTGTCACGATCATGCTGCTGTTTGGGAGAGTGTAATGTACGTTAATGTGGATTGGTAATAGATGATGAACAATAATTAAAATTAACGTTAGCCTAATCTCCTTTATTCCTATAAATACTGTTTACATTTGTTCCTCTCACTGCTCCCGAAATCTCACACTTTAATCCTGTTAGACCTGCAGAAGTTGATGGAGATGATTGCAGAGAGCGTGAACAAAGATTTAAATGAGGAAGAAAATCAGAAGTACAAACTGATAAGGTATGTGGATGAATAAAAATGTTTTACCCCAATAGAGACTAGAGAATATTGTTTTAATCTATTCCCTGTATTGCAGGGCACCAGGGAGAATATTACACCCCTACACACACATACATATACTGTACTATACACACTAATAGGTATATACCCTATAAGCATTATCACACTGCACATGCATGAATATTACATCCCCCACACACATACATATACTGTACTATACACACACTAATCACTATATACTGTATAAGTATTAACATTCAACACATGTATGAATATTACATCCCCACAAACACATACATATACTGTACACACACTAATAGGTATATACTGTATACTGGCTCTCTCTGTGCAGGGAGATCGCCTGTAAGAGCTGTACAGGGAGAAGCGGCTCTCTCTGGGCAGGGAGAGCACCTGTAAGAGCTGTGCAGGGAGATGCAGCTCTCTCTGTGCAGGGAGATCGCCTGTAAGAGCTGTGCAGGGAGAGGCGGCTCTCTCTGTGCAGGGAGAGCGCCTGTAAGAGCTGTGCAGGGAGAGGCGGCTCTCTCTGTGCAGGGAGAGCGCGCTTAAGAGCTGTGCAGGGAGAAAAGAAGCGTCTATCTTCTGTGCAGGGAGGATCGCGCTGTGCGAGACTGTGCAGGAGAAGAAAGAAGCGGCTCTCTTTGTGCAGGGAGGATCGCGCTGTAAGAGCCTTCGCAGGGAGCCAAGCGTCTTTCTTGTGACGGGAGATCGCCTGTAAGAGCCTGTGCAGGGAGACGCAGCGTCTCTCTGTGACAGGGAGATCGCTGCTGTAAGAGCTGTGCAGGAGGGGAGAGGCAGCTCTCTCTGTGCAGGGAGACGCCTGTAAGTCTGGCAGGGAGATCGCCTGTAAGAGCTGTGCAGGGAGAGCACTCTCTTGTGCAGGAGGAGAACGCCCTGTAGAGCTGCGGGAGACGCTTGGTATCTGTGCCAGGGAGATCCGCCTGTAAGAGCTGTGGCAGGGAGAGGCAGCTCTCTCTTGAGGGAGATCGCTGTAAGAGACTGTGCAGGGAGAGGCAGCTTCTCTGTGCAGGGAGATCGCCTGTAAGAGCTGTGCAGGGAGAGGCGGTCTCCTCTGTGGCAGGGAGAGCGCCGTTAAGAGCGTGCAGCTGGAGATCGGCTCTCTCTGTGCAGGGAGAGCGCCTGTAAGAGTGTGCAGGGAGATGCAGCTCTCTCTGTGCAGGGAGAGCACCTGTAAGAGATGTGCAGGGAGATCAGCTCTCTCGTGTTCAGCGAGATCGCCGGAAGAGCTGTGCAGGGAGAGCGGTCTGTGAGGGGAGATCGCCTGTAAGAGCTGGCAGGGAGATCGCCCTGTAAAGCTGTGCAGGGGAGCACCACTCTCCTTGCAGGAGATCGCCTGTAAGAGCTGTGCAGGAGAGGCAGCTTGTCTCTGTGCAGCGAGATCGCCTGTAAGAGCTTGTGCAGAGAGATGCCGATCTCTCTGTGCAGGAGAGAGCGCCTAAGAGCTGTGCAGGAGATGCAGCCTCTCTGGCAGGAGAGCCCTGTAAGAGTGTGTGCAGGGAGATGCAGCTCTCTCTGTGCAACGAGATCGCCTGTAGAGCTGTGCAGGGAGAGGCGGCTCTCTCTGTGCAGGGAGATCGCCTGTAAGAGCTGTGCAGGGAGAGGCGTCTCTGTGCCGGGGAGTCGCCTGTAAGAGCTGTGCAGGGAGATGCCAGCTCTCTCTGGCAGGGAGATCGCCTGTGAGAGCTGGCAGGGAGAAGGCGTCTCTCTGTGCAGGGAGAATCGCCTGTAGAGCTGTGCAGGGAGAAGGCGTCTCTCTGGGCAGGAGATCGCCTGTAAGAGCTGTGCAGGGAGATGCAGCTCCTGGGCAGGGAATCGCTGTAAGAGCTGTGGGACGGAGATGCAGCTCTCTCTGGGCAGGGAGATACCTGTAGAGCTGTGCAGGGAGAGGCGGCTCCTCTGTGCAGGGAGATCGCCCTGTGGAGCTGTGCAGGGAGATGCGTCCTCTCTCTCTCTGCAGGGAGATCGCCTGGGAAACTGTGAGGGAGAGGCTCTCTCTCTGCAGGGAGATCGCTCTGTGAGAGCGTGTGCAGGGAGAGGAGGCTCTCTCTGTGGCAGGGAGATCGCCGTGAGAGCTGTGCAGGGAGGCAGCTCTCTCTTTTGAGGGAGATCGCCTGTGAGAGCTGTGCAGGGAGAGGCGGCTCTCTCTGTGCAGGGAGATCGCCATGTGATAGCTGTGCAGGGAGATGATCTCCTCTTCTGCAGAGAGATCGCACTGTAAGAGCTGTGCAGGGAGAGGCGGCTCTCTCTGTGCAGGAGAACTCGCCTGTTGAGAGCTGTGCAGGGAGATGCGGCTCTGCAAAGGGAGATCGCCGTGAGAGCGTGAGCGGAGAGGCGGTTCTATCTGTGCAGGGAGAATCGCCTGTAAGAGCTGTGCAGGGAGTGCGCTACTCTCTGTGCCAGGGAGATCGCCTGTAAGAGCTGTGCAGGGAGAAGCGTCTCTTCTCTGTGCAGGGAGATCGCCGTGAGAGCGTGCAGGGAGAGGCGGTTCTATCTGTGCAGGAGATCGCCCCTTGTAAGAGCTGTGCAGGAGAACGCGTTCTCCTCTGTGCAGGGAGAATCGCCTGTGAGAGCTGTGCAGGAGAGGCGGCTCTCTCTGTGGCAGGGAGATCGCCTGTGAGAGCTGTGCAGGGAGATGCGATCGCCTCTCTCTAGTGTGCCACGGCAAGCAGAAATCGCCTGTAGAGCTGTGCAGGGAGATGCGGCTCTCTTGCGCAGGGAGATCGCACGTGAGAAGCTTGCAGGGAGGAGTCGTTTCTTGGGACTCGCTGTAGACTGTGCGGGAGAGCGCTCTCTCTGTGGTCAGGGGAGATCCTCTAGAGCTGTGACAGGGAGAGGCGTCTCTCTGTGCAGGGAGATCGCCTGTAAGAGCGTGCTGGGAAGAGGCGGCTTCTTGCGACAGGAGATCGCCTATAAGAGCTGAGCAGGGAGAGGAGGCGGTTCTGTGCAGGAGATCGCCTGTAAGAGATGTGCAGGGAGTGGTTTCTCTACTTTCTGCAGGGAGATCGCCGTGAGAGCTGTGCAGGGAGAGGCGGTTCTCTCTGTCAGGGAGATCGACTCGTAAGAGTGGCAGGGAGAGGCGGCTCTCTCTGTGCAAGGGGGATCGCCTGTAAGAGCTGTGCAGGGAGAGGGCGCTATCTCTGTGCAGGGAGATCGCCTGTAAGAGCTGTGCAGGGAGAGGCGGTCTCATCTGTGCAGGGAATCAGCCTTGTAAGAGCTGGGCAGGGAGAGGCGCTTTCTGTGCAGGAGATCGCCCTGTGAGAGCTGTGAGGGAGAGGCCGGCTCTCTCTGTGAGGGAGATCGCCTGTGAGACTGTGCAGGGAGTGGCGTCTCTTGTGACAGGAGATCGCCTGTAGAGCTGTGAAGGATGCAGAGGAGGCTCTCCTGGTGCAGGGAGAGCGCCTGTAAGAGCTGTGCAGGGAGAGGCGCTCTCTTGTGCAGGAGGATCGCGTGAGAGCTGTGCAGGAGAGAGGCCGTCTCTGTGCAGGGAGATCGCCTAAGAGCATGTGCAGGAGACGCGTCTCTCTCTGTGCAGGGAGACGCTGTAAGAGCCGTGCAGGGAGCGGTCTCTCGTGCGGGAGATCGCCGGAAGAGCTGTGCAGGGAAGGGGGCTCTCTTGCAGTCTGGTGCAAGAGATATCAGGGAGAGAGAGAACTTTGAAAAAATCTGATTGCATTACGGGTCTGAGCGGGCTAGGATTTTCTACCTCACGGTTTGAGACTTGCGGTAATGCTTTATGATTCTTTCGGGAATACCGTGATAACACACATGTCAAACCGTGAGGTAGGAACGTGCTACATCGTTCGGAGATGGCAGCAATTTTATTGAAGCTACTAGAATAGGCCCCAATGTGCATACAGTTTTATCTTACAGGGGTCAACGGTTGTGTGGACATGAAAGCACCAGTCAGGGGAGGAGCAAGCGAAGCTCTGAAGCACCCATATGAGACCAAAAACGTAAGTAGGCTCTGCCGAGGATGAAAACTACAAAGACCTAAATCTGTGAGATTTCGGGGGGTACTTGGCCAAAACCAAAAATGGCGTTAGGTGGTATGACTGAATCGGTTGAGACTCACAAAGAATGAGTGGAAGTTGACATGCCGGATTGACAAACTAACCAGTAAATCATTCTCTATGCTGCAGAAGTGTCTATTCACTGTGATTATGGTTTCTCGCACAGCAGAGTGGTGAACATTGACCCTTTAGTGCCAGAGGTCTGACTCGGGCATTTCGATATGTGCTCGCTTCAGCTCTAAGCACATGAGCGCACCCCCAGCTACCAGAATGGTAGTGGAGGGGGCTCTATTCTGTTTGACAAGGCCTACTGATGTATACCATGTAACACACTGTGCCCCCCCCCCAATCGCAGATCGGGACCCTGTGGGGAAACTACATCATATTACCAGGGTGTGGTGCAATACCTGTCTGGCTCACAGGAGGCCTGAGCATGCTGATGGGAACGGGGGTGATCCTGAGGTACTACGCGCCTCCACCGGTGCGGATCCTAGAGTGTAGAATACCCTTGACACAGGACCCACATACAGTACCACATACACCAGAGTATATGATAAATGTTACTATATGCAGCAGAAAACATATCACACATATAACAACATACATCAAACTGTGTGTGTCACCTTGTAACACTGCCGCGGGCCGTAACCCCAAACCATATACCCATAGAACACCAAGAATCCACAACCCACCCATCATGCTGATCAGCACCGTACTAAATGAGGTATTGTTGGTGCACTTGGTGACTGACACCTGCCCGGAGCTCTTCTGCACCCGGGTACAGCAGCAGAACAACAGAAGAGGATCTGTGCATCCAGCGCCGAAGCATCAGCGATAGCGTCCTCCTCCAAATAGGGTGGTCTCCATTGGATGATCTCACCATACAGATAGTCCTAATCTGTAGTGAGATAGGTCTGGTCTCCACCCCAGCATTCCCCGCACTCCGCCTCGCACTTTCCCCAGTCAGCACTCAAATCCCCCAGCAGCTCCACACCGATACCCCATGCCCACGCACCATCCCCAGCCGACTCCACCCTCACGATCCCCCCCAGCCTGCACGATCCCCAACCGACCCCCAGCCCCGCAGATCCACCCCAGCCTCGCACGATCCCCGCACCATTCCCCCAGCCCCGCACTGATTTCCCCCCCCCAGCCCCCGACCAGGGAGTTGGCGCTCATGTCACTTGAGGGTGGGCCCGGCGGAAGCGGGCGACGGGGGTGAGGGAGAGCCGCGGGCCAGAAGCTGGAGGTAGCCATGGAGGAGACCCAACGTTCGCAGCTTGCCCTGGTCATCCTGAGGAGCTCAGTACCCTGAGGAGAGAGACGGCCAACGGTGCAAGCTCTTGCTCCTCTCCCAGGGCCAGCTCTAGACCCCCCCAACCCGCGCACCGATCTCTGCCTGCAGCCCCACGATGCCACAGCAGCTGACACCAAGGTAGGGGGGGGGATGTGTGCTGTGTGCGTGAGTGGGTGCGTGTTGTGGTGTAGTGAGTGTGTGCAGTGTGCTGTGTGCAGTGTGTGCAAACTTTTTTATTTTTTAAAAATATTTGGGGTCCACGTTAAAACCACGTTTTATAGCGGATCGCAACTAATGGGGTTGCGCTGTAGATTGTAAAAAGCTGGAACAATCACGATGTTTCGGTCCTTCAAATAGGACCTTTAATCAAGGGAGCATCTCTTGATAAAGGTCCTGTTTGAAGGACTGAAATGTCGGTGATTTGCAGCTTTTTACAAATATACAACCTTGTGATCTACTATGAGTGTGCGTTCTCTTGCTAGTGGTCCTAGGATTCTTGTCTGCCTGGCAGGAGCCCTATTATATATTATATAGGGACAATATTACATATATTCAGGTATAACCCGCATACGGTTATGAGCCTTGTCGTGGCACTGCAGCTTAAAATGCTTTGGACAAGGGTTTAAACAAAATACCCCACTCTTTCATGAGATTATTATTTTAGCCTAATTGGTAGAGAGCGCAGGAATCGTTTCTTTTTGTTTTTCTATATGTAAGGCCGATCTTTTTACCTGCAGCAAACTTCATAGGGAGGAGCGGTGTTATGTACAGTTCTCATACTTATATATATATATATATATATATATATATATATATATATATATATAACATAAAATGAATGCAAACGACTTCTTGCTGCTGTGTGGGAGCCGTCCAAGCTCCTCAAGGTATTACCAGAGACATGAAAAAGGCCCCGCAGCGCACCGGAGGTAAGTATCAGATTATATTGACAATAAAAAGTATATCGACACTTACAATGAAACGATGTGTGGGGAGCAGGTCACTACTCGCTACTCTTGTGCAGCACAAGATCTGTCCCAGCGCGCGGGACGCCGAGTTGCACGGTGTCGCATTTCCTGGATGTCTAGCCGGCCCGGCGAGTAGTGACGTGCTCCCCACACATCGCTTCATTGTAAGTGTCTATATACTTTTTATTATTGTCAATATAATCTTATACTTACCTCCGGTGCGCTGCGGGGCCTTTTTCATATACAGTATATAGGATTAATAAGATGATAGATAGATAGATAATATTAGATAGATAGATAGATAGATAGATAGATAGATAGATAGATAGATAGATAGATAGATAGATAGATAGATAGATAGATAGATAGATAGATAGATAATATTAGATAGATATCAAAAACGTTATTATAGCTCAGACAATTCCTTTGACAATTGGACTCCAAATTCATAAAAGGTCATACTTTATCCTAAGCGGCCACCTTATTATATAAGGGAAGGAGACGCAGGTGATTGTTTAAAGCAACCGCGGTATTTCAAGCAGATAACCCTTGTGAGAAATGTCAGTATTTCAGGAAATTGACTCTTTATGGACATAATTGGGATCCAATAGGAAGGTCACCATTACAAATGATTGCAGTGAATGCAAAGCCCTTTTGCTGAACCTCTAGTGGGAACTTCTGGCCGTGCCTTTGTTTGTCCATGCAGCTCTCCTGCAACCAGTATCTCTTCCACAAGCCTCTTCATTACGAACAAATCCACCACGTTCTCAAAGATGAGGGAGATGTTCTTTGAAGTGGGTGATGAGGCACATATGTGCCTGCATGACAGGGTGGAGGCTATGGAGAAGTAAGTGTAATATTAATAACTAGTACTCTTCATCTAGTATATGTATCGATCCATTACAGCTCCCTCTGTCTCTTTCTTAAAGCAGCCATCACCTCTTCCCCCCCCCCCATTTATTTACAGGACTAGAACCAGTGGAGGGGGCCTTGGAATGACTTGCTCTATGTATGTGTGTGTGTGTGTATATATATATATATATATATATATGTAGAGGTATCAGTACCGTGTTAGCCGAGCTTCAATAATCAAAAAATAAATAGATGATACCGTTCTGTGGCTAACGAAATGCTTTTATTTGTGCGAGCTTTCGAGATACACTGATCTCTTCTTCCGGCGATGTGTAGAGCACTGTTTATACTGTGGGCTCTCCATTCATTTTTATTCACACTGATACACATACACACTCTTTCTTCACTTGCTTTCAGTTACCCTTTGACACCTCTAGCCATAAAACACATCCACACCGGGGGAAGGACAAGCACAGATAACATTCCAAGAGACACTGTTTTTAAGTTATCCTTGCTTCATTCATTGTAACATCGCCGGAAGAAGAGATCAGTGTATCTCGAAAGCTCGCACAAATAAAAGCATTTCGTTAGCCACAGAACGGTATCATCTATTTATTTTTTGATTATATATATATATATATATATATATATATATATGTGTGTATGTATGTGTATATATATGTATGTATATATATATATATAGAGGTATCAGTTCCGTGTTGGCTGAGCTTCAAAAATCAAAAAATAAATCGATGATACCGTTCTGTGGCTAACGAAATGCTTTTATTTGTGCGAGCTTTCGAGATACACTGATCTCTTCTTCCGGCGATGTTATGGCCACGAAGACGCTGCGCACGCGCACGAGGCCATACCAAGCGCGGGAAGATTACAGCGGCCATTCGGAGTGGAGAGCTGAATTTGAACAGCATACAGACGGTATAACGGCGTCCTTATCCGGTTGGCGGTGATCTTGATCAGCTATCTGGAAGTGACTTCGCCTAGCAGTACCGGATGGTGGTGATATAATTCACAAACTGCATTTTAAAACTTTTTATCTTGTGAGTGCGATTCCCCCCCCCCCCCTTCCATCCCTTCCCCAATTTTATAATAAATCACGCAGTATTATGATTTGGGGCGTGCGCTCTCTCTCTTTTTCTGTTTATATATATATATATATATATACACTTTAAGGTCTATATCAGATCTGTCAATTTGTTTATATATATATATTTCTCAATCAATCAAAAACGAATAGACGATACCGTTCTGTGGCTAATGAAAGGCTTCTATTTGTGCGAGCTTTCGAGATGCACTGATCTCTTCATAGAGAGAGAGAGAGAGAGCTTTGAATAGTTAATACGTTACGGTCTCTATCAGATCTGTCAACTCTTCGATTTCGTGCGAGTCTGGCTGATTTGGGACTCTGGCTGATTTGGGACTCTGGCTGATTTGGGACTCTGGCTGATTTGGGACTCTGGCTGATTTATATTGGGCACCAGTCGCTATAGGCGACTTCAGTTGAGTTCTCGGTATAAGGGTTCGGTACTACTTTTTTCGCATGGAAGTGGCCATTTTTTGGGTAATGCAGTACAGTCCCCCGATCTCGCTAATGAGGTGTATATCTCTGCTATAATTGGAAACGGCTTATTTTGGCATGTAGCATGGAATGAGAACGTGAAGCAATGTGTTAGCAGGCCTGCTTGTCGGCAGTGCCCCACGGGCTTAGGCAATGTTTTGATAGTGTGGGGGTCATGTAAGAAATGCCTATCCGTCATCTCCTCCTGTTGGTGCCAGTAAGGCCTGGTAGTGTGGGCTATTGGGCCACCAGTCTAGTACTTATGGAGGTTTTCCCTCACAAGCCAACTAACACCCTGTTGGGGTGCGCGCTGTGTTGGACTGGGACTGGTCCATCCCGCGACAGAATGCTCGATACTCGCATGTTAGTGATGTCAGAGGTGTGTCTATGCCAATCAGAAGTTATCATAGGCACAGCCACTGTGTCTAAAGTTAGTGGGGGGGGGCGAGCGCCAGCAGGAGTTGCTGGTTAGTCTTAGTCTGTAGAGCCTGAGTTCTGCTTGAGAGATAGGAGTCCGTAATAACTCCTATGAGGAGACTGTGTTCCTTGGGACGTTGCTGGGCCACCCAGGGTAGGTGATCGGGCGCGGCGGGGATAGGGAATCCTTCTATTAAGGAGAGAATTCACCTTTGAAGGGAAGGCAGAGTGAATAGACTATGAGACGCGTTCTTCCAGATCTCAACTGGGCGAGGGGCAGTGCTAGCCGTCACATCTTCACTAAAGATGTGTTCACTACTCGATAAGGTCAGAAATCCTCTCGTGTGGGCATCTGTGGTAATAGTGTACAGAGAGGAGCTCCAGGAGCAGGCGCATGCACGCAGCTGGAGGTAGTTCCTCAACATAACATGGATCATCTCCATGGAATCGGTATGGCCCGCGGCCCTGTGAGGTGGAGGCGCTGGGCAGCTGGAAACTATGGTGTAGACTGCATCACTACATACCCGTCAGGCTTGCCTGTCTAGAGCTCATAGTACGTTCCTCCCCCACGACACGGCATCATGCGGGAGACTCAGGTCCTGTAGGGCCAACAGGTGCAACGCATGCATGTGGCATATTAGTCACTGTAATGGGGACGGTGCGTTTGACTCATCATGGGGCCTAATGTGAGATGGTGGGTGGCAGGTCAGGGCATGGCCGGGCGCATCTTGCAAACACCGTTATGTCATTGGAGGCGAGGCTGGCTGAGATATCAGATCCGTCAATTACACGCACCCGTCGCCCCTCTAGCTAGGCAGGCACGGGAAAGCAGGGAGATAGTCTGCTGCGGCTATGCTCTGTTGGCTGGTAGGGACGGACCTAGGGGTAGTCATGGGCGACGGGATATTGTCAGTCGCAGGGAGCAACCTAGGGGCTTGTAAAGGAGGTGAGGGTCTGTGTAGTGCCGGGCTACCTATGTGCTGACGCGACGTCCCAACCTTGAGGTCTACAGTGCCTAGTTGGAGGATGCCGTAAAGGTATCAGCGCTGCCTTACAACTTGGTCAGTAATCCTGAGAGGGTTCTGCGCTAGCGGACTGCTATATCGAGGTTAGACGTCCCACATGTACTACTGCATGGCAGGAGCCCCGCAGAGTACATGCGCTATCTGCCATGTCGCGAGACACTTCCGCATAAGTGTAGGGCACAGTACCTGGGTAGCGAAGGTGATGAGCAGCAGCCGGGCACTTCAGCAGACATCTGAGAGAGTGAGCTCTAGCCTGAGGTTAGTCGTACAGTGAGGTCGAAGCCTAGTTCGGGTCACATGTGTGGTGTCATTCTGATACATCTTGTTGTAACTGATGTGGAGGCTGGCCTCCGGCAAACGGAGGCCCCATGTACGAACAACTGTCTACTAGTAGGAAGGGAGGATCCGCGTGGTGGCGGGAGAATGCTAGTGCAGACACAAATGGCGACCCGATGCTTGTGGGGAGGGCACCGTCGTGGCGTGCAACCCACTGAATCAGCAAGTCGGTCGCAGCGATTTATCGTTAACGCAGGGCTCTCTGGAGGCGGAGGGTGCAAAGGCTATGCTGCCCCGTTTTTGATCCTGTATGGGACACTGTCGAGGGCGCCACGCGGGTGCTTGTAAAGAGTTGTGAAGAGATGATTATAATTTGGGGAAGAACCTGCGCGTCGATGATTAGCAGAACTAACAAATGGACTTTGGTTTGGGGGCCTAAAAGTCAACCAAATGGCGGTTTCCCGCTTGCTAAGGGAAACCGCATGGTACAGTCAGGCAGGAATATATGGCTGTGTCATGGACTATGCAAAAGCTGGCTCGGGTAATGGCGGGGCCGCAACGAGGCAGAGCCCCGCGCCGCGAGGGTTGGTTAATGGCGGCGAAGGCTATGGCTGGCGGAATGGTACAGTGACTCAGCATCCTGCGCAACGGGCTTGTGGGCTGTAGTTCAATCCGCTGATTTTACTGGGACCCTCCGCCGATTTCGCATATCAGCCCCAGGGGAGTGACTTTCAACTATGGCCGGTGGGAATGGCCTAGCCGGCACTGGCCGCAGGGATTGATCTCGCAGATCGGCGGGGTCCACTAACGCGTAAAGTGTCCGGCCGCGAAGGCCATGTGCCAGAGAGTAGTGAAGGATACCTTCATCACAGAAAAAAGAGGAATGAGAGCAAAATAGGAGACCCCAAACAGTCAAATGCCCCGTGAATAGAGAAATCACCCGAACGCATCTCAATTAACCACCACCCCTGATCCCCCACGGCAACCCATCCCACTTTACTCCTCCCGTTCGTCTCCCTCCCCCACCGACAGCTACATGCCGCACCCCATACGTCCCGATACGGCCCCCTCTGCGCTCCTCAACTGCTTCCCGTCCCTCCTACGGTCTCCCTAACCCCCTCTTTTCCCCTCTACGCCCTTCCCACTTCTGCTCTCCCTACCCACTTACGTTCCCACCCGCATCCTACCCTTCCCTCTCCCTCCACCATCAGCACCACCCCTTTTTCAGTGCCAACTGAGAATTACTCGCTAACTGGCACACTCTAGTCTCTGCGTTCACCCATGCCCTGGTCCCCCTTCCCTCCCCCTCTCCTTCTTGCTTTCCACCCAAACAAAAAGACACCCACCTCAACCCCCCCACCGCAATAGAGATGTAAACATAACTTATCTCCACGTCCCTGGTTAATATTCACCACTCACAGAACTTTAAGCATGTATAAACGAACTATCATATCTCGAATCTCGATCACCCCGTTAATCCATTAAGATTAGAACTTCCCTCCCTGGTCTAAACCCCCCGGTAACCAAGCGGCAGAAAAGGACCCACAATGCCCGAAAGAAAAAATTCAAACCCTAAAACAATAACTTGCTTTCAGTGCTACCCTGTTCCCACCAAAGAGTGCAAGTGCTAGCAAATACAAA
Organism: Ascaphus truei; assembly: GCA_036426205.1. Lineage (NCBI taxonomy): Eukaryota > Metazoa > Chordata > Amphibia > Anura > Ascaphidae > Ascaphus > Ascaphus truei. Next base: position 258,905 of record CM071584.1, read on the forward strand.
CGACACCACCACCGTGTGGGGGAAAGTGTACAAGACAAGCACAGATACAACATTCCCAAGAGACACTGTTTTTAGAATTTCCCTTGCTTCATTCATTGTAACTCAGCGCGGAGAAGAGATCAGTGTATCTCGAAAGCTCGCACAAATAAAAGCATTTCGTTAGCCACAAAACGGTATCATCTATTATTTTTTGATTATATATATAATATATATATATATATATATATGTGTGTATGTATGTGTATATATATGTATGTATATATATATATATAGAGTATCAGTTCCGTGTTGGCTGAGCTTCAAAAATCAAAAAATAAATCGATGATACCGTTCTGTGGCTAACGAAATGCTTTATTTGTGCGAGCTTTCAGATATACAACTGATCTCTTCTTCCGGCGATGTTATGGCCACGAAGACGCTGCTCACGAGCGCACGAGCCATACCAAGCGCGGGAAAGATTACAGCGGCCATTCGGAGTGGGAGAGCTGAATTTTGAACAGCATACAGACGTATAACGGCGTCCTTATCCGGTTGGCGGTGATCTTGATCAGCTATCTGAAGTGACTTCGCCTAGCAGTACCGATGTGTGGTGATATATTCACAACTGCATTTTAAAACTTTTATCTTGTGAGTGCGATCCCCCCCCCCCCCTTCCATCCCCTTCCCCAATTTTATAATAAATCACGCAGTATTATTATTTGGGGCGTGCGCTCTCTCTCTTTTCTGTTTATATATATATATATACAAAGCAAGTCTCAAGGCCCCCTCCACCTGGTTTCTAGTCCTGCAAATAAAGAATATATATATATATATATATATATATATATAATATATATATATCTCTCCTAATGACAAGTATTCTATATGGTGTGTGTGCTAATATATTGGGAAACAGAATGTTAGGCACGGTCGTTAATGTCCATTGATATCGTGTTAGTCGGGTGCATGTGGCTACTCTTTTGTTGTATGAATAGAGCCAAACAAGTTATATATTATAACTGCTCTGTGACTATTATATTAGGAGGCGTCAAGAATGCAATACCCAGAAATATCGATCTTTAGACACTATCAGCCACTACCACCAAGACCTGGAGAAAATCCGGAAACCGTATCGCCATGTGAAGGAAGAGAAGGATTACACAGACACGGAGAACTGGTGGGGATCAGAGTGACTAACGGGAATATATAGATGTCTTGTCAGGCTTTGCCTTGTCCTTTCTTTAAAGGTTGTTATCTGGATTTTCTCAGAGAATATCAATGTTTTCCTCCTTGTGAAACCATCATGCACAGCACCATTAACCTTTTGTGTACCGGAGGCACCGCGGCTGCAGAGGACCACAGGTCCTCTGGCCCTTTGCGATCGTGTGACCGCTCATCGGAGAGATCACATGACAGCAGCGTGGCTGATGATGCAAAAGTACAAGGTTACATCCTTCCCTGTTCCTGAGCATGGCCTGATCCCCGTCTTTGGGCACTCAAACAGTTAAAAGGGCAACCCTTCACAGGACCAAAGTGCACTACTACCAGTGACATGTTTGAGGGGTAACATCTGGGTGATTGCTGACTTTTTACCCAAATCTGACACCTATAAGTATTCTTCAATAATTTTGTAAAGTTAGTATGTAAACACGGTGAGCTGAGACTTGGGAGGGGTTAGGTTACCTCTGGCTGCTCCCTTTAGTCTGATGTCACCCTGCCCAGACAGAGCCCCTCTGTCCCTCTCCCCATATCTTTATTGGCTCATTGATCAGGACAGGGTGGGCTCAGGGTAAGGAAAGTCCGGATGGAGGTGTGAGAGAAGACCGACATGTTTACTTTTTGAATAAAGAATGTAAGAGTGATGTGCTGCATCGCGTGTACACTGGGGGAAAGGAAACACCCCCGCCCAGGGGCCCTGAGAAAAAGCTATCTGTAATTTATTGTTACAGAAATAAAATTAGCCACATTTTTATATTTTAGCGTTAGAATTGTTTGAAGAAGACAATTTGATCGTTACATTCTTTACAACATGTTTTTTGTCCGGCTATGTGGGATTGCGTCTTTCAATGTGAAGTGTTGCCTAGAATGAAATGAACATGTGGCATGTTTAATAGGTTAAATGAAGCTCATTGACACATTAAAAAATAAATAAAAAATAATATACTTATACCATACTAAAATATACTTATAGGTATTTATTTCCACATACGTGTTTAAACGTTTAACATTTCCATGGTAAACCAATACTTTGGATGGGGTTTTGCAATCTTTTTAACGCATGTCATTTGGTGATAACATTTTAGCGTTGTTTTCAAAGTAATTATTAAGCCATCATTAGTTAAACAGATAAATAATCCTGTGTTCCCAACAAAAAGCAATCCGTCTTTATTTTTCACAAGATAGAAGTGGTTACTTAGAACAGTAGTTTCCAACTTTTTTATGGTTAAGGAACCCTACGTGAATTCTGAGTAATCCCCAACCCTCTCTAATAGCGCGTCTGAGATCAGATGCACTGTAAGGAACCCCAACCCTCTCTAATAGCGTGTCTGAGATCAATATGGCATTGTAAAGGAAACCCCAACCCTCTCTAATAGCGTGTCTGAGATCAGATGCATTGTAAGGAACCCCAACTCTCTAATAGCGTCTCTGAGATCAGATGCATTGTAAGGAACCCCAACTCTCTCTAATAGCGTCTCTGAGATCAGATGCATTATAAGGAACCCCAACCGTCTCTAATAGCACATCTGAGATCAGAGATTGTAAGGAACCCCAACCCTCTCTAATAGCACGTCTGAGATCAGATGCATTGTAAGGAAGCCCGACCCTCTCTAATAGCGCGTCTGAGATCAGATGCATTGTAAGGAACCCCAACCCTCTCTAATAGCGTGTCTGAGATCACATGCATTGTAAGGAACCCCAACCCTCTGTAATAGCGCGTCTGAGATCAGATGCATTGTAACTTCTTCTGTATTTGGTACAGTTTTCAAATTACCTGAAAATTGCAGGGAACTCTTTAGGGATGCCCGGGGAACCCTGGTTGAAAAACACTGACTTAGTGGGTGATTTCATTAGAAAAGGTCAATTACACTGTTAAATAAAAAACAAATCACCCACATTCATCTCACTGTTGGGCACATCCAATGTACACTGCTTACTTTTGATTGTCTTACATTTTTTTTATTCTTCCTACCATTGTAGGTTTGTAGTTTTGCTCTCAAGGATACCACCTGCCATGAAGATGAACCAGAAGATCCATAAAATCCTGGGCAAACTTCAAAAATTAGAAGTGAAGCCGTTTATCCGAATACGTCCCAATGCCTTCTTCAAAGTGCTGAGTGGCCTTCGCACCTGGGAGCTCTGCTACCCAGACATAAGTGTGGCTATAGAGGTAAACCTATCTTATTACATATAAAAGGAGACGGGAGCGCGCATAACCGCTCGTCTACATGTGACTGTGTATCAAAGTCTTTAAGGACATTTCCTATTGTGGAACTACGTTAGAGACTAAAATAAGGGTGAATTATCTTACAAACTGTATGGGTAATCAGCTTCCCACAATTGGCATCTAGGATTTCTGCCAAATGGAAACTCACACTAAAATAGCCTTTCCCACTCAGTATGTGGTTCACGAAATGCTGTTATAATCTTCTCTAGCAAGGGTCTTTAGTATTGATGGTCACAATGTGATGTATCCTCGGTGAGAAAAAATAGCACAAATAGTGTAACTCTGTGTACTGTATTGTAGGTTGAATTGCTATTAGACTTTTAAGACAACAGCTCGCGATCGCCCACTTGAGTTTTTAGACGGTATTGCAGACAACGCTAAAATGCAATTTTCTGGGCACGATAGAAAACCGCTCGAAAAAAGAGTCAATCGCCAAACAGTTGGAAAACAGAGCGCGTCGGGCCGCGGTATTCAGAGCGGTTCGTCGTACGCCGCTTTAGAATAAAGGCTGGCGCAGCTGTAATACTAATCCCATGTTCTAACAAGTTACAAGGCCCAATGGGTGCTATAAGTGTTCAGGCTGTAAAGCTTGTGAATCCATGAAGCCTGCGAAGTGTGTCAAGTCCTTTGTCACCAATGAGAGCTTTAAAAGGTGGATTCATTTATTAATTGCAATAGTAAATTTGTGATCTATGTATTGCAATATGATTGTGGTATCCAGTATGTAGGGAAAACAATTGGGTGCCTTAAAATTTGGGTGTTTGAGCATTTGACAAATATTAAAAATATAGTTAAAAATTGTGTTGAAAAAGCAAAACCCTGACTTTTCTCCTGGATCATTTCCACCGGGTTCATGGTGATAATCCACAATCATTACATTTTTCTGCAATAGAGTCATTAAAAGATAATATCAGAGGTGGTAATAGGGACTTGTATCTACTTCGCAGGAACAGTATTGGATTCTCAGACTAAGAACCAAGCACCCATTGGGGTTTAATGACGTGGTTGATATTACACCTTTTCTCAAAATGATTTATGTACATCGTTTTCCTCTATTCATATCTCATGCATGTTATATATAATTGTTTGTTTCCTCTATTCATATCTCATGCATGTTATATATAATTGTTTCTTTCCTCTATTCATATCTCATGCATGTTATATATAATTGTTTCTTTCCTCTATTCATATCTCATGCATGTTATATATAATTGTTTGTTTCTGTATTTGATTTTGTGTTTTCATTAATCGGAAACATGTCCTTATATACTGTATGGACAAATTCTGATTTCTGGATTTTAGCAGTACAGGCATACCCCGCATTAACGTACGCAATGGGACCGGAGCATGTATGTAAAGCGAAAATTTACTTAAAGTGAAGCACTACCTTTTTCCCACTTATCGATGCATGTACTGTACTGCAATCGTCATATACGTGCATAACTGATGTAAATAACGCATGTGTAACAGGCTCTATAGTCTCCCCGCTTGCGCACAGCTTTGGTACAGGTAGGGAGCCGGTATTACTGTTCAGGACGTGCTGACAGGCGCATGCGTGAGCTGCCATTTGCCTATTGAGCGATATGTACTTACTCGCGAGTGTACTTAAAGTGAGTGTCCTTAAACCGGGGTATGCCTGTATATCATATTACAATCATTTTTACTAGTAACTTTTGTCACAAAACTATGGCTTGTACTTATGCCATGGGTTGTTACAAATATGTCTTTAAGCATATACATATATTGAGCCTGTATATTTTAGCAACACACTCAAATCTTGTTTGTCTCTATTTTGAGTTTGGGGAATTCAATGTTTGGTGTTTGTTTTTGTGATCACCGCCTTTAGATATGCGTTTTGTCCTTTTAGCATACATATGTAATTCCAAATCTTGTCTCCATAGGGACCTCACAATGTTCTCACCTGTTTCTTATTAATTCACTTACTTATTTAATAAATAGTATTATATATCTTTTAATGTTATATAAATTAATATAGTTGATTCTAATTGTATAATTTTATCAATGGGGTTATCCCGATACAGATGAGTATTGTGAGCGTCCCTTCAATTGTATTTAAAATAGGCTTTTTAGTTTATTTGATTCTGCCACAGCTGTTTAATTAATTACCCAGTTGATATAAATACAAGAGCCCTGGCGCTAGTGACGTCACCCCTGAAGAAGCCCGTGAGTGTGAAACGCGTAGAGGTTGTCATATCTGTTTTTTCTATCACCGTGCTAGACGTCCCTTCAGCTGTTACACTGATCAGCTGTTTTCCCCTGCTTGCGAGGTTGCTGCGCTTATGCGCATGCGCGGCGGCCGGTTGATCTTTTGCTCGCACGGAGCAGGGACTTGAGCAGGCTGTGAAGTTGGTACATTGTAGCCTTGTGTGCCGTGCTAGAAGCGCAGCGAGGCACTAAGGCTGGGACGTCATCAGAGGATCAGCTGGATGTCAGCTGTGTTCTGTGCGGCTCCGCCATTTCCGGGTGCTGCGAGCGGTCTGTCCTGATATACAAGAACTCTGGGGCTGTCGGCTCTCATCTGGATAGAATCATTTGTATATGTAAGTGTGTGTATTTGTTGTGTGTCTTGTGAATACATTTATTACCAGTCACCTCCGGTGCGCTGTGTCTTCTCTCTCTCATCTTTTGAAGATTGCTAGGAATACTTAGTGGGTGAACGGAGCACCCACCTGAGACATTAGCAGCAACAGTACTGTGTGGACAGTCAGCGCAAGGGGAACACCACTCACACATGAACACAACACACACACACACAAACAATCACTTTGAGCACATTCACATGTCTTGGACAGGTCTGCAACCCTGCCTTTCAACCATTATCACCTAGCATACAGTGCTCCCACTGCAGCAAGGGATTCTGGGAAATGACATGCAAATGAGCACACGTGTCACCTTTTGCCTGAAATCCATTTACATGAAACCCATAAGCAAATGCTCTGCTGTTCACACAGCTTTTAAGCACCGCATGGGATTAAATGCAAAGCCAGTCAAGCCACTCACAGACATGTTTCAACCTTAATGGGTCTCATCAGTGTGAATGTGCTCACAAGGGATATTATTTATTGGCTATATGCCAACAGTGGAGGTTGTCGCCTTTTTCACCCACCATAACTTAAAATGTATATATGTATGTATGTATATATGTATATATATAATATATATCTTATATATATTATATATTATAATATAATATATATATATATATATATATATATAATATTGTATGTATATATGTTGTAAGCTATATATGTATTTATTATATATTTTTATGTATGTATTCTGTATTATGATATAAATTTTTTGTTTAAAAATTTTATGTCTATCTTGTCTTTATCTATATTTATCTCATATGTATGTATATATGTAGGTATGTCTTTCTTTATTGTACTGTATTTATGTATGTTGTATTTAATCTATTTCTCTCTTTCTTTCTTTCTTTTCTTTCTGTCTTTCTTTCTTTCTTCTTTATTTCATTTATTTCTGTCCTCTCTATATATTTATTTATCTTGTATATATTAGTAATGTATATAGTAGTATATATGTATAATGTAGATGTATGTAGGTATGTATTGTATGATGTATGTATGTATGTATGTCTCTATCATTTGGACTAGTAACTTAAGGTCTTATTTCCCTCTCCCAGTAACAGAACGTTATATCCCTGCAGTAACTGTACCAGAACTCAAACTCCGCGGATTGGCGTTGTTACAGGGAACCCTCTTTTACATCTCATTAGCACTAACGTCCGTTATGAGAGCGCATGAACACTGACTGTGTAATCCGTTAGCCCTTAAGTTAACGCATTGTTACGTTAATGCT
>CM071584.1:266226-279210 GCA_036426205.1 Ascaphus truei
TATGTATGTATGTATGTATGTATGTATGTATGTATGTATGTATGTATGTATGTATGTATATATATATATGTATGTATATATGTATATATGTATGTATATATGTATATATGTATGTATGTATGTATGTATGTATGTATGTATGTATGTATGTATGTATGTCTCTATCATTTGGACTAGTAAATTAGGTCTTGATTTCCCTCTCCCAGTAACAGAACGTTATATCCCTGCAGTAACTGTACCAGAACTCCGCGGATTGGCGTTGTTACAGGGAACGCCTCTTTTACATCTCATTAGCACTAACGTCCGTTATGAGAGCAGCATGAACACTGAGCTGTGTAGATCCGTTAGCCCTTAAGTTAACGCATTGTTACGTTAATGCTCCGATAAGTCAATAACAGCGCGTTGGGGATCTGGGCCTTAGTGACATCAGTAGACCTCAAACAACCTTATATACAGGCATACCCCGGTTTAAGGACACTCACTTTAAGTACACTCGCGAGTAAGTACATCTCGTTCAATAGGCAAACGGCAGCTCGTGCATGCGCCTGTCAGCACGTCCTGAACAGCAATACTGGCTCCCTACCTGCACCGAAGCTGTGCGCAAGCGGGGAGACTATAAAGCCTGTTACACATGTGTTATTTTCATCAGTTATGCACGTATATGATGATTGCCATAAAGTACATGCATCGATAATTGGGAAAAAGGGAGTGCTTCACTTTAAATACATTTTCGCTTTACATACATGCTCCGGTCCCATTGCGTACATTAATGCGGGGTATGCCTGTATGGAGATAAAACAGCTCTGTGCTGTTTGGCGGCGTGGTGGGGAGCGTGAGAATACACACCAGGAGTTACAGTGACTCTACTGCAGGTTCTTGGCCTTATTCAATAAAAAAAAAAAAACTTGGGGGGAAAATAGAAAAAGTAATCTGCTTTAAAGGACAGCACATGGAGCTCATGTTTAAATACCATAGGTCATATTGCACCTTTAAATAATCACAGCCTTGTTTATTTACAGCGTAATTATAAGCTGATGATTGCATTTTGGCACTGCACAGCAGTCATAAAATTGTGATTCATAGATCAGATTTAAACTGTGATTCTCTTCTTCACATAGTTTTGGCAAAACTTCTCCGCAGATATAAACACGCTGTTATAGCTCAGTGACCCCGAAGACTTCTCCGCAGATATAAACACGCTGTTATAGCTCAGTGACCCCAAAGACTTCTCCGCAGATATAAACACGCTGTTATAGCTCAGTGACCCCGAAGACTTCTCCGCAGATATAAACACGCTGTTATAGCTCCGTGACCTAGAAGACTTCTCCGCAGATATAAACATGCTGTTATAGCTCAATGACCTAGAAGACTTCTCCGCAGATATAAACACGCTGTTATAGCTCAGTGACCCCGAAGACTTCTCCGCAGATATAAACACGCTGTTATAGCTCAGTGACCCCGAAGACTTCTCCGCAGATATAAACATGCTGTTATAGCTAAGTGACCTAGGAGACTTCTCCGCAGATATAAACACTATGTTATAGCTCAGTGACCTAGAAGACTTCTCCGCAGATATAAACACGCTGTTATAGCTCAGTGACCCCGAAGACTTCTCCGCAGATATAAACACGCTGTTATAGCTCAGTGACCTAGAAGACTTCCCCGCAGATATAAACACGCTGTTATAGCTCAGTGACCTAGAAGACTTCTCCGCAGATATAAACACTATGTTATAAGCTCAGTGCCAGAAGAACTTCTCTTCTCTGTCTCTATCCCGATAAACCACGCTGCTTTATGCTCTGAACCCCGAAGACTTCTCCTCAGATATAAACAAACGCTGTATATCTCAGTGAACCAGAAGGACTTCCCCGCAGATATAAACACTCTGTTTATCTCGTGACCCCGAAGACTTCTCCCGATATTAAACAACACTCTGTTATAGCTCAGTGACCCCGAAACTCTCCCGCAGATATAAACAAGCTGTTATAGCTCAGTGACCTAGAAGACTGTCTCCGCAGATATAAACACGCTGTTATAGCTCAGTGACCTGAATGTCTCTCTCAGGGATATAAACAGATGTTATAGCTCATGCCCTAGAAACTTCTTCCTCAAGATATAAACACTGTTTTTACTCAGTACCTCTAAAAGACTTCTCTCTCCTGCAGATATAAATATGCTTTTATACTTAAGCTGGTAGTCTTCAATAGTTTAAAATAAAGTAAGTCTTGGCTCGTTGAATTGCCATATACAACGTAAGTGGGAAAACAGCATAAACAGGGAACACGTGTGGATGGTAACTCAGGAGGGCACTTCACTAGGATGGTGTTTCATAAAAGACACAAGGAGATACCATGGTGTGGACACATAGACAATTTGTATTGTTAAAAAGCAAAGAATGTACTCACATGTTTACATAGGTAACAGGCACATGGGTTACTTGAGGCAGTAGAGACGCCGGAAAAGGTGGTAGGCTTGCTATTCACTTCAGAGTTCCCTCAGTCGGGTCGCGGTGGATAGCGTCTGACGTCACGTCCGGCGAGGACTGACAACTTCCGATTGAGCGGAGGGAGAAGTGGATAACAGGACGTCCCGCTCTTCACCTTCAAGTCAGGAGCAGCTGCATAAGGTGTTGATAGCTCAACGCGTTTCGCTGAACTGACGTCGGCTTCCTCAGGAGCATAAGTGAAGAGCCCTCCTGAGTTACCATCCACCCTGTTCCCTGTTTATGCTGTTTTTCCACTTACCCGTTGTAAGTAGGCAATTCAATCGAGCCAAGACTTCACTTTATTTATAAGTGTGTGAACTTGCTGCACCATCATTTTCTACTTTCTTTTTTGGGGTGTTCCTGAACCATCGCTCCCTTCAAACCCTGGACACCAATAGTGTTTATAAGGGAATCTGTACATATTCCCTGTGAAGGTTGAGAATTATTTCTATTACACCTTACAATTTAATTTATTTATTCACTATTCACTATCACTGTTGTTTAGCGCCGTTCTAAATCACTTGGGTTCACTAGTCTTTCAAATAGTTTAATAGGATCTTTGAATCCAATAGGGTGCCTTCGTTTGAAGTGTTTTCTATCGTATGATCTGTTGCATTTATTATTCAAAACTGTGTTGAAATCCCCTCCTACCATTAAGAGGTCCTTCCGAATATCTTGTAATTGGAAGAAACAAGTTTCAAAGAAGGATCTCCTGGAGGAATTGGGAGCATAGACATTTGCTAAAGGGATCTATGTCCCTCCAAGCATGCCAACCAGAACTGGTATGAACCGCCCATCCTTGTCTTTCTATATCAGCTCAGGCGTGAATGGAACTGGGACAATGTTTGTGGTTGGAGAGCGTCTCCTGAAGTGTGTCTCTTGCAGAAAGACTATACAGTATCTGCTGTCTCTCGCTTGTAGTTTGTAGTTAGACAATGCGAATCCATGTTTGTGAGGGCTATTAAAGTCCTTAACATGATGGGATATTAGCTTAATTGATACAATGGTAGTAGCGAGATGATGTAACACCAATTGAATGGTACGTCGTAGGCAGAGGGAGAGGTATAAAGGGACAAGAGGAGTGGGATAAAAAAGGGGAAGCACAAAGGGATAATAAACCAAAAAGGACCTGGTAAGTCCTTGGGTCTCAACCCAGGAGGGATGGTACCATTCCCAGCGTTTGGATCGATGTGGTACTGAAAGAATGGACCAATTTTAGAGGTCAACATAGCACCACACCTTCACCTTGAACCTCCATGGCTGGTCCCAGGGAGGCACAAACCTAAAAAGAGGTTTGACAAACAAACATAGCAACATGAAGAAGCGTTAAACATAAGATATGATTTGACCAGATTATTAACACAGCATTGATTAACAATATTAACATAATTTGGCACGCAGAGAAGGGAGGATATATTAGCCGCACAAACCTCCATCATTTATGGCAACTTCACCTTTCTGGAGAGGAGACCGGCTGTCCAGGTGATCATCCTGACCCACACTGGACTATACACCAGAGATTCTTTGACTGGTATTGCTGGGTGCCTCTCTGATAGTGCCTGCTGATAGTGCCCCGCTGATAGTGCCTACCTGACAGGCATCAGTAAAAGTGAAACATGATAACTTAAAGCCGATGGCATGAATGATGTATTCTTGTCTTATTCCTACCTCCTTCGCTGTGCTTCATACCGTTCAACTGCACCCGCTTTATGTCCTGCACCCAAAGGAGGAACTAAGTTTTTTAGCGCCTGGGGCCACCAACTGTATGTCGTCTTTATCCTCCCCCCCCCTAGATAATCTTAACATAAAGTGTATATTAAACCCTATTGCTGTTTTGGGAAGACAGCGGTAACCAGCAGACATTTCGCCCCTTTGCTGTTCCAAGGCCATGGCCATTTATAGAGTGGGACAATAACCTCCTAGAGTCTGTGGCTCAGTGAGCTCTGCTGATTAGAATGGGGGAACATCTTCTTCCAAACCTAATATTGGCGGGTGGACCCAGGACGTGATCGTAACACAAGCATCTCCTTGGCCTGGTGCCTTGGGCATTCTAGCACTGCAGGGGTTAAGGTGGATGTTGCAAGGTTCTGACATTTTAGTTTTTCCAGTTAATGGTTTCATGTAACCATTTTCCTCTCTCTACTTTCTGTTTTCTAGTTTGTAAGGGAACAGCTCGTGCAGATGCCCCAAGAGGATTACACAGCCTGGCTTCAGACGCGACTTTCTTCATCACAACAGGGCAGGGCCCAGAGTGCTCCTCCCATGAGATGAGGGCTTCACATTCACTCATCGTTGCACAATGTATCATTACACCCACAACCAAGACATTCACTAGCAAGAAAGAGACTTGGGGACATTTGTTTTCACAAACACCAAAGAAGCAAACAATGGAACCACTTTCCTATTTTGCGGTCGGTAACGCCACATGTTTGGATTTTGACACTGTTTTTTTTGGGGGGGGGGGGGGGGAGGGGGTCAGTTTCTATATTTTAGTCTATACAGTCTTGTTATTCTACTCAATATCCTGGAAAAAAAGACCAACATGGATTATGAATAGGGATTATAAATTATAAATAGAGAATCTTAACATGTAACGTTCCATTTAAAAAGCTTGTAGTTCAAAGTTCCAATATCTTTTGGGGTCCTGGAGAACTGTAGGTTTGTTGCAGTAAAGGACACCTTTAGTAAACCAACGTAAGAGGTCTTCATAGACAATTATAATACACAGAGCTTTCTAAACTGTACAGGTCTGTTACATACACTTGAATGTAAGGTTTCACAAGCTCTTTACACCATCATTTTATCTTGGAAAGTTGTGATCATATTATTTTTAAGTACATGTTGCATGCACTTGATTAGATAAAGTGTATGGGATTCTAGGACCCATTCCAGCATATTTCCATTCTGACACTTCTCCTCTGTCCATGGTATATGACAAGACTGGCACATACCCAGTGAGCACAGGTGTCCTGAGGCTTGCTCATGTCTAGTAGAAATCCCTAACATCTAATACCTCCCAGTACTGAAAGGATCCGGTGCAAATTAGTAGAAATGTGTTTGGCAACATAACTCAGTCCAACATCACGCAACAGCAGTTAGTTTGACACATAAAAGAGTGAACATATTTCTAACAAACTGACTACTGTGACCTTTATTCATACCATATGGAGCCAAAATAGCAACAATGATTTTGGGTCTTAGAAACTTCAGAAAATACTTCTTTTTAATGTCATGCTGTAGCACTTACACCTAATTTTCTCAGAGCTTTTCAGATATTTAACCTAGTAAATGTCTATGGAGAATAGTCCATCTTTCCACCCAAAGTCCTTATCACCCGGTAGTCTACATGGTTGCTTTAGGAAACACCACCTCCACCCTCCTTATCTCACACAACCCTCCTCTTCCTCCTCATCTCACACCACCTCCACCCTCCTCATCTCACACCACCCTCCTGTTCCTCCTCATCTCACACCAACACCCTCCTCGTCTCACACCACCTCCACCTTCCTCATCCCACACCACCCTCCTCCTCATCTCACACCAACACCCTCCTCGTCTCACACCACGTCCACCCTCCTCCTCATCTCACACCAACACCCTCCTCCTCATCTCACACCACCCTCCTTTCCTCCACATCTCACACCAACACCCCTACTCGATCTCACACCACTACCACCCTCATCTACCCTCATCCTCCTATCTCAACAACCCATCCACCAACACCACTCACACTACTCGTCTACATAAACACCCAGCTACTTCCACCCTCCTATCCCACACCTCCTATCCCATCTCACACAACACCCTCCTCCTCATCTCACACTCACACAACACCCTCCACCCTCCTCCTCCTCACTCACAACCACCTCCACCTCCACCTCCTATCTCACACCACCCTCCTCCTCATCTCACACCAACACCCTCCTTGTCCCATGCCACCTCCATCGTCCTCCTCCTCCTCATCTCACACCACATCCACCCTCCTCCTCCTCATCTCACACCACTTCCACCCTTCTCCTCCTCTCACACCACCACCACCCTCCTCATGGTTTTAAAAGAGCAGGACATGCTTAGGGGGCACATTATATGAGTTAAACTTTCATATCTCCCTTTGTGCATTATCTCCCTGTCATAACCAAGTTACAGAGCTTTGCTGTGCTCAGTAATTCTTTCCCTACCCCCTCCTGTAATCCCCTTTGTGCTCAGGTATGCTGAATCAGCCTGTATGCTGCTCTTTGCCTCCTGATGTGCAGCTCCGTGACCTCCAGCTCTGACCCACACTTTCTTGTGTGACCCGTGCTTAGTGGCTACACGCGAATATCTCCACTACGTTTCTCCAAACCTTAAGTGTCCGTTCTTTTTTCTCCCGGTTGTTACAGCACACACAGGGCATTAACATTTTAAAGTGATTGAGTTCTGCACTGTATCACTTTTTAATGACATTTTACAGTCATGTCAACGCTCACAGATTTTTGTGCGTCTCAGTGATTTGTAGCATGAGCAGTGTTATAGAACGTAACCCTTGGGGTGCCACAGGTCTGGCCCTCCCAAGGCCCCATGATGTAGTAACTGCATCATCTACACGCAGAGGTCCACAGGAGCGCGGAGAATGAGGAGGACGTCTCCTCTCCTGTTTCAGTATCAGTGACAGTGCAATCATGTGATCACTCAGGAGGTCACATGATCCCAAGTACCAGTGGGGCTGTTGCCCTCTCGTGCTGCGGCCCATCCTGCACGCAAAGAGTTAATGAAGTCTCCAGTTCTCATTGAGAGTTTCCTTTGTTTTCCTTGATGTCCCGGGCATGTTGCCTGCTTTTAGGGGTGAGCTATTCCATCCGCATTGTAAAGTCTGGGAAATGGTAGTGAATAACCCCCTTGTATGCGCTGCTCCGAATCCGTTCCTCAGGTTTCTGCCAAGTTTTATGACTAGAAGTCGACCTTGGAACAGACACCAAAGTCAGAGGCCAAGACACGCATAGCTCTGCTAAAGTCACTTAAAGGGTTTCTGGCTCTAAATGTAATGATAGAACCTTGTGTGTTCCTTTTATAACACAATATAATGCCATGGCACCAAAGATACGTAAGGTGATCAACCAACCCTAGCAGCTGGTTCTAAAAGACCCTACTTTGCAGAGTCATTTACCTTCTAATCCAAGAATCATTTTTTACTAAGGCAGACAGTCTTAAATATAAAATAGCTCCTAGTTGCCTTAAAAGTAAAAAAAAAAAAACTATCTCAGCAACTCATTCATTCCTTGATGCAAAAGGCTTCCATAAATGTTTAAGATGCAAAATGTGCAAATTAAATTCACATGAACAAAAACAGATCAAGAGTTTTACTTCAAATAAAACAAAGATTCAATATACAGTACTATTAAAAACGTATAAATTGTATTGTATTGTATGTCTTTATTTATACCATTACTCAAAAACAGCAAGCTTGACCCTACCTGTCTTTCTAACTATCGACCTGTCTCCCTCCTGCCTTTTGCCTCTAAACTCCTTGAACGTCTTGTATTCTCTCGCTTGCTCCATTTTCTCAACACCTATTCTCTCCTAGACCCTCTACAATCTGGCTTCCGTACTGCTCACTCCACGGAAACAGCCCTCACTAAAATAACTGACGACCTCCATGCTGCCAAAGACAGAGGTCATTACACTCTGCTCATATTACTCGACCTCTCTGCTGCATTTGACACCGTGGACCACCCTCTTCTCCTTCATATTCTCCATACTCTTGGTATTCGGAACAAAGCTCTATCCTGGATCTCATCCTACCTCTCCCATCGTACTTTCAGTGTCTCTTCTGCTAACACCTCCTCCTCTATTGATCTCTCTGTGGGGGTACCCCAGGGCTCTGTCCTGGGACCTCTTTTCTCTGTACACACTATCTCTAGGTGACCTAATAACATCTTTTGGGTTTAAATATCGCCTCTATGCTGACGACACACAAATATACTTTTTGAACACCCAACCTTACACCTGCTGTACAAACCAAAGTTTCTGAATGTCTCTCTGCTATATCATTCTGGATGGCCCTCCGCCGCCTTAAACTCAACATGGCTAAAACAGAGCTCCTCATACTTCCTCCCAAACCTGGCCCTACTACCTCCTTCCACATTACTGTTGGAACTACGATCATTCACCCAGTAGCCCAAGCACGCTGCCTAGGGGTCCATCCCGACTCTTGCGTTCTGCTCAAGGATGTCTTCTTTCTACCCCCTTTGTATCTAAAGCCCTCTCCCGCCTTAAACCTTTTTCACTGACTGCCCCACACCTCTGGAATGCCCTTCCCGTCAGTACCCGACTAGCACCCTCTCTATCCACCTTTAAGACCCACCTTAAGACACACTTGCTTAAAGAAGGATATGAATAGCACTGTGAATATTCTGAACACATGATACATAAAGCTTGGCCCCCTGCAGACGCACTTACCAGAACTCCCTCCTACTGTCTCTGTACGTTCTCCCTACCTACCAATTAGACTGTAAGCTCCTCGGGGCAGGGACTCCTCTTCCTTAATGTTACTTTTATGTCTAAAGCACTTATTCCCATGATCTGTTATTTATATTATCTGTTATTTATTTGATTACCACATGTGTTACTACTGTGAAGCGCTATGTACATTAATGGCGCTATATAAATAAAGACATACAATACAATAGAATAGCGCCATTAATGTACATAGCGCTTCACAGTAGTAATCAAATAAATAACAGCGCATGGGAATAAGTGCTTTAGACATAAAAGTAATATTAAGGAAGAGGAGTCCCTGCCCCGAGGAGCTTACAGTCTAATTGGTAGGTAGGGAGAACGTACAGAGACAGTAGGAGGGAGTTCAGGTAAGTGCGTCTGCAGGGGGCCAAGCATTATGTATCGTGTTCAGAATATCCACGGTGCTATTCATATGCTTCTTTAAGCAAGTGTGTCTTAAGGTGGGTCTTAAAGGTGGATAGAGAGGGTGCTAGTCGGGTACTGACGGGAAGGGCATTCCAGAGGTGTGGGGCAGTCAGTGAAAAGGGTTTAAGGCAGGAGAGGGCTTTAGATACAAAGGGGGTAGAGAGAAGACATCCTTGAGAAGAACGCAAGAGTCGGGATGGTGCATAACGAGAAATTAGGGCTGAGATGTAAGGAGGGGCAGAAGAGTGTAACGCTTTAAAAGTGAGGAGAAGAATGGAGTGTGAGATGCGGGATTTGATCGGAAGCCAGGAGAGGGATTTCATGAGGGGAGATGCTGAGACAGATCTAGGAAAGAGTAGAGTGGTTCTGAAATTGCAATTCTATTAATGTAGTTTACTTAATCCATTGTCCATGTAACAAACAATACATTGTTAGAACTAGAAAATTGAAACAAAGATTTGCTGAGCATTTCACGAATATTCAAAAAGGATTGCTTCAGCATAATCTTTCCAAACATTTTAAAGAATGCCACAACCAAAATCCTATGGGGATAAGCTGTAAAGGAATAGAAAAACTTTCTCCTAATTGGAGAGGAGGAGATACCATAAATGAGATTTCAAGATTAGAAACCAGGTGGATACACACTGAAAATTCTTGTCTCGTATGGATTTAATGCAGAAATAGATCTTGGTGCATTTTTAATCAATTAAAATGGTTGTAATGCACAATAGTTCTATATATTTTCATTATATCCTATTATATTCCATGTATTGTGAGCTCATTTTGTTTATTCCCCAAATGATTTTTGGTTTCCTATTGATCTATGATACTGTCAGCGGTTTCTTTGTTACTTTTATTGTAGGCTAATGTTCCTATATATCTTATCTTTTTTTATTAATTTACTTTATATTCTTTATTGTTATGAATTCAATTGTTAGGCTTTTTAGGTCATGTGTATAATGATGTTTACTGTATATACTTGTATTTTTAATTTTAATGTAGAATGTGATTTACGCATGGCTGATTGATCATTAGTTACAACCTGTAATGTTCAGGTGTTTCTATCTTAATCAGCCAATGGCGGGATAGGTGTGTGTATTTGTAGTTTGCCCACATTGTATTTTTCATAGCCCCTGATGAAGTTCCCATGCTTGGAACAAAACGCGTAGGGTTAAACGTATTGTGCATTTGCTTGCGTATGCACTTATTCTGACATCACTGCTCCTAGAATATTGCCCATAGTGTCCATATCTCAAACGGTGGAATCATACTAACAGTCTTACTGACTGATTCCCATACCGTTGTCCGACGTCACGATCACAGGATTTGGACATTATATCGCGAGATTTCATTGGTGGAGTGGTAGTGCCGCAGACGGATGCAGACGGACACTTCTGATTCAAGAGGGGGACGCCGATTTGCCGCTTATTTGCTTGTGTACGGCATACATCCACACTGTTCGTTTTTAGCAGCTACATTGTAAGTAGCCCTTTTTCTACTTGCGCATAAAACGGCATTTTAGTACTTCACTAATGTTTCATTTTCCACAGGATTGAAAGAAATTGGGACTATTGTTACTATCTGGGATACCTTCTGTTGATACACTGTTGATATACATTAGTTTTGTGCCTTCTTGCGCCCCTTATTCTTTTTTGTTTTGTTTTACATATAAATATATATATGTATATATATATATATATATACTACACACACACACACACACACACACACACACACACACACACTCTACCTGTTCCCAGTGCGCTGTCCCGAGATGCACCAGTTGCGTTCAGGGAGGATTAACGCTGTGGGAGGTCCCATTGAAAAGAATGGACCCACACTTCCGGGAGGTAGGGATCCAAGATGGCTGCAACTTCTAGGAGCTCCCGTTTTGGCCTAACAATAATCAGCAAACATCGATGTTAAAGGCGTCAAAAGTGCAATGTAAAAGGTATCACTAGGGAGTGTACCTCCTGCCTGCTCTTCTTAACCCATTATTGAACGGTTTGGAAATTTCCCCGGAAGTTCAGCATTAAAAGAAAGTATTGGGCCTACCTGGTGGCGCCATGGAAGCCAGCTTCTGCTGCAGGCCTGTTTGTTCCTGGTGTTTGTCTGCAGGAATAGCTGCTGAACTCAGCGGTTTTTACCTTCTGTGGAGTTTCCTCCTTAAAGAGCCTTTGCTGTTGAACCGGTGAGTGGCAGACTGACCTTTTGGACAGGGCAGAGTTGACTTGTGTGAACCTACACCCCCCCCCCCCAGGAATTTGTACTTGATAAAGCATTCGTTTATCTCCGAAGTAATCTACGCAGGGGGTGATCCCTGTGACTCCAGAGAACCTTACCATGATGTCTGGCCGGTCAGTGAGAGCAGGGGGTCCTCAGACACAGACTGGGCTGGTGCACCGGGGGAGGATACAGCTGCTGTCACTTTTGTGTAACACGGGATCAGTCAGTTGGCTGATATTATCACACAGATTATGAATAAAAGATTCCTCACATCTAATGATGGGATTCTGAGATATTCAGCTCTCTTTCGCTGCAGCACAATATGCTCTGAAAATGTGATCAAAAGCAGCCATTGCATGAAGAACAGCCCCCCTCAGAGCATGCCCAGTTGGGGCTGCAGCGAGGGCCATACATTATACTACAGCCTGGAGGTGAAACCTCTGAGATTGGGCATAATAATCTCAGCACATCTGCGGTATTAAATCCGCTCCTTACATTTCCTGCCGAGGAATGCCCTTGTCTTCCATATTTGCTCTGCAAACTGACCTCAGCACCAGCAAACTCAGGCTATAGGTCCCATTGTGTAAAAGTGTCCCAATGCAAGATAAATTCTGACCTAACCTCACCAGCCTCTTTACACCGACATAAAGGGATAAAAGATGCAATAACTCATAAGAGGAAGACGGCTTTCTTCCATCTGGATCACAAACTTGTGCCTTTTCAGAGACACTCTGGTGGCGACAGAGAGGATCCAGCCCATGTTCCCTCTCCAGGATAATCTCACAGAGAGATCCCAGCCCATGGTCCCTCTCCAGGATAATCTCACAGAGAGAGATCCCAGCCCATGTTCCCTCTCCAGGATAATCTCACAGAGAGAGATCGCAGGCCCCGTTCCCTCTCCAGGATAATCTCACAGAGAGAGATCGCAGGCCCCATTCACTCTCCAGGATAATCTCACAGAGAGAGATCCCAGCCCATGGTCCCTCTCCAGGATAATCTCACAGAGAGAGATCCCAGGCCACATTCACTCTCCAGGATAATCTCACAGAGAGAGATCCCAGCCCATGTTCCCTCTCCAGGCTAATCTCACAGAGAGATCCCAGGCCATGTTCACTCTCCAGGCTAATCTCACAGAGAGAGGATCCCAGCCCACGTTCCCTCTCCAGGATAATCTCACAGAGAGAGGATCCCAGCCCGTGTTCCCAGGGCCCAGGCAGATCTCCCGGGGCTAGGACTAGAGTTACCCCCACCGCCCCGGCGGTATTACGAGTCTCCCCCCCCCCCCATTTCCCACCTCATGAGTCCCCTCTATTTCCCACCCTCTTCCCATGCATTTCTGTCCTCTCCGTCTCACTCCCTCTTCCTCAATCACC